>JAXRKP010000822.1:157500-195000 GCA_037039925.1 Doris montereyensis | reverse complement strand
ACAGGACTAGAGTGTCTTGCAGACTAGAGTGTCTTGCTGAGTCATTTATCATTATCTTGCAGACTAATCATATAAAATCATAAATGTATTGCAGACTATTCTGTCCATTGCAGACTAAAGTGTCTTGCCGATCTAGAGTGTCTGGCAGAAATTGATGTCTTGCAGACCATAATGTTAACGAAATAACATCGTGTCTTGCAGACCATTAGTGTCTTGCAGACCATTTTCCTCTTTCTGTACCTTTTTCGCTCCCCTCCCCCTTCCACAGTATGTCTTTTTTCTTCTTCTTTATCAACATTAGTGTCTTGCGATATTATCGTGTCTTATTATTTTAGTGTCTGGCAGTCTATCGTTATTTTAGACTATTGTTATTTTATTATTACGTGTATTATTATTTATTATTATTATTTCATTATTATTATTTTATTATTACGTGTATTATTATTCTATTATTATTATTGTTTATTATTACGTGTATTGTTTTTTATTATCTCTATTATTTTTATTTTGTTATTACGTATATTATTATTTTGTTATTATTATTTTATTATGAAGTGTATTATTATTTTATTATTATTATTTTATTATTATTTTATTATTAATATTGTTCATTATTATTTTATTATGAAGTGCATTATTATTTCATTATTATTATTTAATTATTATTTTATTATTACATTTATTATTATTTTATTATTATTATTTTATGATTATTATTTTTTAATATTATTTAATTATTACATTTATTATTATTTTATTATTATTATTTTATTATGAAGTGTATTATTATTTGATCATTATTTTTTATTATTATTATTTTATTGTTATTACTTTATTATTATTATTATCTGATTATATTATTTTACTATTATGTGTATTATTATTAAAGAGTAGGAAATGGGATTGGGGTGGTAAAAAGAAGACTGGTCAAAGGGGGGGGCTAGTGTAAGTAAAAATATATTGAGATCAGGGTGGGGTAAAAGCGAAGGGGATTCGGTGATTAAAGGGAGTGTGATTAGGAGGGATAACATAAATGGGAGTAAAAGGGAAAGGTTATTCTGGGGTAAAGTCAAAGATGATTAAGGCGATAAAGAGAAGGGGATCGACCTGAGGTTAACGGAAAAAATCGTGATTGCGGGGGAGATGGATTTAAAGGAAAGGGGATTAGGAGAGTAAGGGAAATGGGTTTAGGGAAGTAAATGGAAGGGGATTAGGAGAGTAAGGGAAATGGGATTAGGGGAGTAAATGGAAGGGGATTAGGAGAGTAAAGGGAAATGGGATTAGGGGGGTAAACGGAGGAGGGATGGGGGGAGGCGGGGTAAACCCAATGGGATTTGGAATGCGGGGGGTATAAACGGAAAGGGATTGAGGTTAGGGCTCAAAAATAACTTCTTTATCGTTATGTAGGCAAGAGGTACGGGGGGGGAGGGGGGAAGATTTTTTATTACCAAAGTGGAGGGTGTGGCTAGGACTAGGACTGAATAGGAAAGATAAGATGGGTCTTTTGTCTTCTAGTTATCAAAATAACGTCACAAGTGCATCTTTTGAATGCCGAAAGAATTAAGAATGTTGTGATCGTTGTGCAGTCAGCTCAATTTCACTTCAAAGTGGCATAAGAAAGATTGACGCAATACTTAATACTTCCTCCCTCCTATTCTCAATATAATATGATGATGATGTGAGACTACATGGTGAATAAATGTACTGTACTTATCTACTGGTGTAAGGAATCTGAAGTGGGAGAAGGAGCTTCTCACAACATTATGTTAGTGTTAGTTAGTGTTATTGTTAGTGTTAGTTATTGTTAGTGTTAGTTAGTGTTATTGTTATTGTTAGTTAGTGTTATTGTTAGTGTTAGTTATTGTTATTGTTAGTGTTAGTTAGTGTTATTGTTAGTGTTATTGTTAGTGTTAGTGTTATTGTTGCTGTTAGTTAGTGTTGTTGTTATTGTTATTGTCAGTTAGTGTTAGTTATTGTTACTGTTAGTTAGTGTTAGTTAGTGTTAGTTAGTATTAGTTAGTGTTAGTGTTAGTTATTGTTAGTTAGTGTTAGTGTTATTGTTAGTTAGTGTTACTGTTAGTGTGAGTTAGTGTTAGTTAGTGTTAGTGTTAGTTAGGGTTATTGTTAGTGTTAGTTATTGTTAGTGTTAGTTAGTGTTAGTGTTAGTTAGGGTTATTGTTAGTGTTAGTTATTGTTAGTGTTAGTTAGTGTTAGTTAGTGTTGGTGTTAGTTAATGTTAGTTAGAGTTGGCGTTAGAAATGGAGATACATGTACTAAATAGATAGTTTCTACCTTCCTCCATAACCTTTTACTTTCACCGGATTTGAGGACAGAGACCATTGAAACTACTTTCGATTTGCTTTCCTTTTTCTCAGACATTCAACACGTGTCGTGTACTTGTTGTAGTCTGTATTACGTTAATTTCTGTGTAGTTGTTGTAGTCTGTATTATGTTAATTTCATGTAGTTGTTGTAGTCTGTATTATGTTAATTTCGTGTAGTTGTTGTAGTCTGTATTATGTTAATTTCGGGTAGTTGTTGTAGTCTGTATTACGTTAATTTCGTGTAGTTGTTGTAGTCTGTATTATGTTAATTTCGTGTAGTTGTTGTAGTCTATATAATGTTAATTTCGTGTAGTTGTTGTAGTCTGTATTATGTTAATTTCATTAGTTGTTGTAGTCTGTATTATGTTAATTTCGTGTAGTTGTTGTAATCTGTATTATGATAATTTCGTGTAGTTGTTGTAGTCTGTATTATGTTAATTTCGTGTAGTTGTTGTAGTCTGTATTATGTCTTAATTTTCTGTAGTTGTTGTAAGCGTAGATTATACGCAATGAAACAACAACCGGAGGTGAAATGAGTTTTTCATTAGGACGCTTCATAAATAAACTCGTTTTTATTTCGTCTACTCACTACCACCACGTTTCCTTTTCTAGTTCTAGCATTTCTAACTTTGCTTTTGTCGTTTTACCAGAATTGTAAACCAGGCATAATTTAACTTTTACTTCCCCGCCCCGCATTCAGCTGACTCAAAATCAAATTGCATGGAAGAAATCTAGGGCAGAATATAATTTGGCTTGTGCTTATACAGAAACTAGAGCTCAAGATCGAAGTAGAGAATCGATTCTAGATCTCCAACTAGAGCAAGGTCAGAAATCTAAGATACATCATGTAATTGTTATATTTTATTTTAATTTTATATTTATATGTTTCATCATAGACACATTGACTGAACACTGAATAAGATTTTGTTAACAAGGAATTGTTGGCGGTTGCGGCCATGGTGAACGTTCTTTCACCATGACTTACTTAGTGACATTTTATTTATCGAGTTGTTTTATTGTTTGTTTGTTTTTTTATTTTGTTTTTGTCTTTTCGTTGTTGCTTTTTTTTTTTTTTTTGGGGGGGGTTGGGGGTATCGATAACACAAGGCACTTTCATTTACTTTCATTGGTAATTCCCCTAGGCCCTACATTACGAAGGTGTGCATATTCACTTGATTAATATTCATTATAATTATTCATAATGTTTTAAAACGTAGTTAGTTATTTACACTAGTGTCAGGACTGCTCCTACTAGTAGTACAGTATTGTAGTACACATTGGTGTGATAGCATCAAAATAACATCAGCACCGTGGACCTATTTAGTTTTTACAAATGTGCTTGATATATATATATATACATAATAGTATCAACATATATTACAATTTACAATAAGCTGAATAAAAATACACGTTCTGCTATTGCTATTAGTTAGTGCTAATAATTACTATTATTACTACTAAAGTACTAATATAAGGATAATCATTTCATTCAAGTCAAATAGAAGCATCAAGACAGAGATATATTATTTATATTATCCATGAATGAATTGAAATTGAAATTGAATGTGAGGATTTCGTTTGGAATGTGGTTTCTTGCGTCACAATCTTTCTGATTTTTCTTTCTTTACATTACTCCATTAAATATCGTATCAAGGCTTGTAGTATGCAGTACCGGTGGTACTAGTACCACTATAATGTAGTAGTGATTTGTTTGTTTAATAGACATTTACCCCGTTCGCCATTGTGGTGATTTCGGGTTTAATTAAGATTAAGACTAGTATTAAGAGGGAAACAGCAAGATAAAGGTATTAAAAGTGAAAGAGTAAAATAAAAGGCGTAGGACCTACCAGCACCGCCCATGCCACAGTTAGTACATGTACTAGTATGTAGTAGCATTAATAGTAGTAGTAGTAGTAGTAGTAGTAGTAGTAGTAGTAGTAGTAGTAGTAGTAGTAGTAGTAGTAGTAGTAGTAGTAGAAATCTAGTAGTAGTAGTAGTAGTAGTAGTAGCAGTAGTAGTAGTAGTAGTAAGTAGTAGTAGTAGTAGTAGTAGTAGTAGTAGTAGTAGTAGTAGTAGTAGTAGTAGTAGTGGTAGTAGTAGTACTAGTAGTAGTAGCAGAAGTACATGTAATACTTAGTAATAACAGTAGAAGTGAATGTAGTACTTAGTAGTAGCAGTAGAAGTACATGTAGTACTTAGTAGTAGTAGTAGTAGTAGTAGTAGTAGCAGTATAGTATTAGTAGTATTAGTAGCAGTAATAGTAGTAGTAGTAGTAGTAGTAGTAGTAGTAGTAGTAGTAGTAGTAGTAGTAGTAGTAGTAGTAGTAGTATATGTAATAGTAGTAGTAGTAGTAGTAGTAGTAGTAGTAGTATATGTAGTAGTAGTAGTAGTAGAAGTAGTAGTAGTAATAGTAGTAGTAGCAGCAGTAGAAGTACATGTAGTACTTAGAAGTAGTAGTAGTAGTAGTAGTAGTAGTAGTAGTAGTAGTAGTAGTAGTAGTAGTAGTAGTAGTAGTAGAAGTACGTGTAATGCTTAGTAATAGCAGTAGAAGTACATGTAGTGTTTAGTAGTAGCAGCAGTAGAAGTACATGTAGTACTTAGTAGTAGCAGCAGTATTAAGTACATATAGTACTTAGTAGTAGCAGCAGTAAAGTACATGTAGTACTTAGTAGTAGCAGCAGTGAAAGTACATGTAGTACTTAGTAGTAGCAACAATAGAAGTACATATAGTACTTAGTAGTAGCAGCAGTAGAAGTACATGTAGTACTTAGTAGCAGCAGTAAGTACATATAGTACTTAGTAGTAGCAGCAATAGAAGTACATATAGTACTTAGTAGTAGCAGCAGTAAAGTACATGTAGTACTTAGTAGTAGTAGTAGTAGTAGTAGTAGTAGTAGTAGTAGTAGTAGTAGTAGTAGTAGTGGTAACGTAGAAGTAGAAGTACATGTAGTACTTATTAGTTTTAGTAGAAGTACATATGGTACTTAATACTAGCAGCAGTAGAAGTACATATAGTACTTAGTAGTAGCAGCAGTAGAAGTACATATAGTACTTAGTAGTAGCAGCAGTAGAAGTACATATAGTACTTAGTAGTAGTAGTAGTAGTAGTAGTAGTAGTAGTAGTAGTAGTAGTATTATTAGTAGTAGTAGTAGTAGTAGTAGAAGAAGTAGTAGTAGTAATAATAGTAGAAAGTAGTAGTAGCAGTAGCAGTAGTAGTAGTAGTAGTAGTAGTAGTAGTAGTAGTAGTAGTAGAAGCACATGTCGTACTTAGTAATAGTAGTAGCAGCAGAAGTATATGTAGTACTTAGTAGTACTAGTAAAAGTACATGTAGTACTTAGTAGTAGTAGTAGTAGTAGCAGCAGGAGAAGTACTTGTAGTACTTAGTAGTAGCAGTAAAGTACATGTAGTACTTAGTAGTAGTAGCAACAAAAAGTACATATGTAGTACTTAGTGGTTGCAGTAAAGTACATGTGGTACTTAGTAGTAGTAATAGCAGCAGAAGTACATGTAGTACTTGGTAGTAGTAGTAGTAGTAGTAGCTAAGTAGTAGTAGTAGTAGTAATGGCATAAGTACATGTAGTACTAAGTGGTAGCAACAGAAGTAGGTAGTACTTAGTAGTAGTAAAAGTACATGTAGTACCTAGTAGTAGTACCGGTAGGTAGTAGTAGTAGTAGTAGTAGTAGTAGTAGTAGATGTAGCACTTAGTAGTAGCAGTAGAAGTACATGTAGTACTTAGTAGTAGCAGTAGAAGTACATATGGTACTTAGTGGTAGCTGCAGAAGTACATGTGATACTTAGTAGTAGTAGCAGCAGCAAAGTACATGTTGCACTTAGTGGTAGCAGCGAAAGTACAGGTAGTACTTAGTGGTAGCGGCAGAAGTACATGTAGCATTTAGTAGTAGTGGTAGTAGTAGTATCAGCAGAAATACATGTAGTATTTGGTAGTAGTAGTAGTAGTAGTAGTAGTAGTAGTAGCAGCATAAGTACATGTAGTACTTAGTGGTAGCAGCACAAGTACATGTAGTACTTAGTGGTAGCAGTATAAGTACATGTAGTACTTAGTGGTAGCAGAAGTACATATAGTACTAGTAGTAGTAGTAGTAGACGTACATGTGTACTCAGTAGTAGTAAGCAGAAGTACATGTAGTACTTAGTAGTAGCAACAGTAGAAGTACATATAGTACTTAGTATTAGTAGCAAAGTAGTAGTAATAGTAATAGCAGTAGTAGTAGTAGTAGTAGTAGTAGTAGTAGTAGTAGTAGTAGTAGTAGTAGTAGTAGTAGTAGAAGTGCATACATTACTTAGTAGTAGTAGCAGTAGTAGAAGTTCATGTAATACTTAGTAGTAGCAGTAGAAGTACATGTAGTACTTAGTATAGTAGTAGCAGTAGAAGTACATGTAGTACTTAGTAGTAGTAGCAGTAGACGTACATGTGGTATTTAGTAGCAGTAGCAGCAGTAGAAGTACATGTAGTACTTAGTAGTAGTAGCAGCAGTAGAAGTACATGTAGTACTTAGTAGCAGCAGTAGACATACATGTAGTACTTAGTAGCAGCAGTAGAAGTACATGTAGTACTTAGTAGCAACAGTAGAAGTACATATGTACTTAGTAGTATTAGCAGCAGTAGAAGTACATGTTAGTACTTAGTAGCAGCAGTAGAAGTACATGTAGTACTTAGTAGCAGCAGTAGAAGTACATGTAGTACATGTAGTAGCAGTAGCAGCAGTAAGTACATGTAGTACCTAGTAGTAATAGTAGCAGCAGTAGAAGTACATGTGGGTACTTAGTAGCAGCAGTAGAAGTACATGTAGTACCTAGTAGTAGCAGTAGAAGTACATGTAGTACTTAGTAGTAGCAGTAGAAGTACATGTAGTACTTAGTAGTAGCAGAAAAGTGCATATGTAGTACTTAGTAGTAGCAGAAGTACATGTAGTACTTAGTAGTAGCAGTAGAAGTACATGTAGTACCTAGCAGTAGAAGGACATTTAGTACTTAGTAATAGCAGTAGAAGTACATGTAGTACTTAGTAGTAGTATAATAGTAGTAGTACATGTAGTGCTGGTAGTAGCAGCAGAAGAACATTTAGTACTAAGTAGTAGTAGTAGTAGTAGTAGTAGAAGTAGATGTATTATTTAGTAGTGGCAGTAGTAGTAGTAGTAGCAGCAGCAGCAGGACATGTAGTATTTAGTAGTATTTAGTAGTAGCAGTAGGACATGTAGTGCTTAGCAGTAGTAGCATTAGCAGTGGTAAATGTGGTATTTAGTAGCAGCAGCAGAGTACATGTAGTATTTAGTAGCAGCAGCAGTACGTGGTATTTAGCATTACTAGTAGCAATAGAAGTACATATAGTATTTAGTAGTAGCAGTAGTAGTATTAGTAGTAGCAGCAGAAGTACATGCAGTACTTAGCAGTAGCAGTAGAAGTACATGTAGCATTTAGTAGTAGTAGTAGTAGCAACAGAAGTACATGTGGTATTTAGTAGCTGCAGCAGAAGGACATGTAGTATTTAGCAGTAGCAGCAGCAGCAGCAGAAGAACATGTAGTACTAGTACTTAGTAGTAGTAGCAGCAGAAGTGCATGCAGTACTCAGTAGTAGTAGCAGCAGCAGAAGTAGTAGTAGTAGTAGTAGTAGTAGTAGTAGTAGTAGTAGTAGTAGTAGTAGTAGTAGCAGCAGCAGCAGAAGTACATGCAGTACTTAGTAATAAAGCAGCATCAGAAGTACATGCAGTATATACATGTAGTTGTAGTAAGCAGAAGCAGAAGTACATGCAGTATTTAGCAGCAGTTGCAGCAGCAGCAGCAGAAGTACATGTAGTATTTAGTTGTAGTAGCAGCAGCAGAAGTACATGCAGTATTTAGTAGTAGTAGTAGCAGTAGCAGCAGCAGCAGAAGTGCATGTCGTACTTAGTTGTAGTAGCAGCAGCAAGTACTTGCAGTATTTAGTAGTAGCAGTAGCAGCAGAAGTACATATAGTACTTAGTTGTAATAGCAGCAACAGAAGAGTACATGCAGTATTTAGTAGTAGTAGTAACAGCAGCAGCAGTACATGTAGTTCTTAGTTGTAGTAGCAACACCAGAAGTACATGCAGTATTTAGTAGTAGTAGTAGCAGCAGCAGCAAGTACATACCATGGTAGTTGTAGTAGCAACAGCAAAAGTACATGCAGTACAGCAGTAGTTCATAATGTAGAAGTAGTAGCACTAATTAATTGGTAGTAGTAAGTATTACTAGTAATAGTAGCTGTAAATAGTAGTAGAACAGCAACAGCAGTTGTAGTAGTATCGGCAGAAGCGGTATGAATGATGTTCATTGTAGTTGTAGCGATTTGTTTGTTGACCACCTCACGTACATGGTATAATGGTAGTGTCAAGAATAAGAAGATTTTCAAAACTAGTGAGACCATTAGATCAAATAACACCTTTCTGTAACCTGAAAAGCGAGTGCCGTGTCCGAAATCTTTGAGTGAAAATGAGTGATTCATTCCAAAACAAAAACTGCATTTCTGACGGTAGGATCTTTAAACCGGAATTAGACAGTTGGCATTGAATCCAGATCTCAATGTACATGTAATTGTAATCGACTCACATGTAATTGTAAGACACCTTGACCGTCGTTATTTCCCTCTCTCCGTGGGAACTAATTCTGACCAGAATCGCAGTGATCCTTTTACTTGCAATTTACCTGGTTTACAATTACCATATATGCGGTGCCCTCAGGATGAAAATAGGAAACAGCAAGCTAAAAATAGATGTGAAAGAGTTGAAGGAAAGAAGTAGGATCTACCAGTAGTACCCTCCACTGCCCACATGCAGTGATCTCCGATGAATTAAGCACAAAAAAGTAATAAACTGTCTCTCTCCATACATCATACACAACACAATATACAAAAGACATACAATTGAAAAGACTCAAGATTTATTAATGTATGTAAAGTAATTGACTTTATTAACAAATGACGTGTTGCCTTTTTTCCTTTCAAATATTAAGTGAAGCATACAGTTCTCTGCTGAGAATTTATGGACAAAGAAAAGGTTTAGCTCATTCAATCAGTAAATCAGTATTTGGATTTGATCATCATTAACATCAACATCAGTTGGAATTATTCTTTCAACCTTTAATCAAATTCTGTCTCGTCTTGCAATTAAAAAATAAATACAAAAAAGAAAAGAAAAAAGAAGGAGATAACAGTTTGCTATGAATTCAGCAACATAATAGCCATTGTCCAAAGATAAAAAGTCCCAAATACCAACTATCTATATAAAAAAAAAGTAAAGCACTAAATGGTATGAAAAGACTAATTTTGATTGAGAGGCTAAAACAGTAGGTAAAAGAACGAGCAGCAGTAGCAATACGTGAATACACATATCTCCATGTTTATCAGTTATATCATGTCTGACTGACACTAGTGACACTGACAAACATTGCAATTGCATGTGTTTTTTTTGTGTGTGTTTTGTGTCCTCAAAAGCAGACTTAAGGATTTGGATTGAGGTCTTCAAATAAACTGCACATTTTGAAGATCTATTCAGCCTCTCAATAGCTATAAACTCATCCGTCTATTACTAGAATCAAAGACAAGAAAGGTCTATATCATTATTATTATTATTATTATTAGGTAAAACACAAGACAACAATCCATTGATCTAGCAGGTGTAGAAAGTAAAGATAAATGCTGTGATGTGGATGAAATGGAGAAGAAAAAAGTTTTAACAATAATATAAGCACATGATACAGATAAGAAGTACTCCCACATCCTGCATGCTGAGCAATTACCAAACGGTTTACAGGTTTAAAAGAACAAAAAAAAAAAAAACAAAACCCAAAAACAAAAAAAAACGCAGGTACTCTGGAACACAGACTGAGCCATTCAGGATTCATCACCCTTTGACCCCTACACTTGAGCTACAAGTCATCCTCAACTCGTGCCCCCCCACTTCCCATCCAACATAGATTGGCATCACAGCTCTGGAAGAATACAAACAACTGTGTGCCAAGTCCTTAACAAACAGAACACCAGAAAAACAAAATTATCTAGCATGGTAAAGGGACAGAAGGAAAAGAAAAGACCAAGAGACACACACAAAAACTGACAGTGCACAAAACAGATGCAATATCATAATATAGAAAGTGTTGAGTGAGAAATGGTACTTCCATTGCTCCTGGTCCACAGACTGTAAAACACAAGACAAGACCAGTGGCGCCCATGACATGAGTTCATCAGGATGATAAAACAAGCCTGGGCCTCTAGCACCACGGCACAGATATGTACATCCCATATATAATATAAGTCACGAGTGCTCGTTTGCCTTACATCAGGACGAAAGTCTGGGCCGATCTTAATTACACCAACATAGTGTTATGTCATAAAATAAACAGATCAAATGCAGATAATGGATGTGAACAACATTTTGATGATTGTTTGTTTTGCTTTTTTATAAACAAGTCAATTGGGAAGATAAGGGGGAAGAAAAGAAGAAAAATTGTAGAAAGAAAGAAAAAGAAGGTCATACAATCATCTTTCATAAAGGAATGAAACAGTAGGCACAAGCGCTACCTTTCATGGTGACACATGTTTGTTAATACTCATAACCACTATCTAACTTTTGAGTCTTGTCTTTTTTTGGCCAGGAACCAGGAATAACAATCTATGCATAGCACTCAGTTGTACGTGTAAGAATAAGAAGACATATAACTTAGTTGTACGTGTAAGAATAAAAGATACAATGGCGGCAAAAGTGTCATTAATGAAACAATCAACAACCTCTTGCCCACCCACCTAATTGAATCTTCCAAGTCTTATTCATTAGCTGGAGAGTTTTTTTTTCCTGATTAAAAACACATTTTAGTTTCAGGGACACTACAACTTATCCAAATAAAAGCAATTCAATGTATGTGTGTATGTGTGTGTATGTTTCATTACACATCATTATTTGACAACGATCTTACAAAAAAAAGAAAACGATGTTTAAATTATCATATTCCATCCAGAGCTGGAAGTATAAGGTTGCAATTGAACACGGGAAAACATAAATATATAGATAAGTAATCCACACCACCATACAGATGGAAGTGAAGGCATAAAAAAACAGAAGGAAAAAGCGAAAAGAAGTTAAAATCAAAGTTAGTTAACATGGAACATACAAAAGAAACATTTTTTGTTGTTAATGAGAGGACTTATAAGGACTAAAATTTCAATTCAGGCGTGCATTCCTACAAGCAGAGCTAACATATTTATTTTCTATAACAACAAAACGTTACAAAAAACCCCAAAAAATTCAACAGACCCAAAACAAAACAAAAATAAAAAAGATAAAAATAATGGGGAGGGACAAATCATTTTTTAAAAAGTGACCACAGATTCAATTTCTTACAAAAGAAAATAGCTAGAACATTGTCCAGTAGGACTAAACTAAACAACTCGTACATATATAGGCGTTAAAAAAAAAAAAAAAAGGTAACAAAAAGAAAATGATGTTTAAAAAAAAAAAAAAAAAAAAAAAAAGCAACCCCAAAATTACCAACAACGAAAAATAATGAACTGAAAAAAGAGATGAGGAAACCTATATATATAAAATTGAATATAACGATGAAATAAAGTCAATTAAAAAAATCAATACTCTTTCAAAAAACCAAATTTAGTTTCCAAAGTGTCCGATCCCCTCTCAGCATTTCCCATAGCGGCTGCCAAGTACACAATTGACTTTGCCAATGATGGCGTGCCACAAGGGTCTATCCTCCTTCCTCTTTGAAACAGACCGGTTATACTGACACCTTGAACAAGGTTCATGTGATCAGCCCTTGCCTTGAAGTTCATCTCCCGCTTGCCAGAGCGATGTTGCTGACAGAGTTTCCATTTCTTGCTTGGTGACTTTATCCATGCCGCAATGTGCCCAACAATCGCCAACGGTGAATAGATGCCACTTTTCACGGCACCATGGTCGATCATGGAATTTGCTTGATCTCTTTAGCCAGCCATGGTTACTATTTATAAAATGTGTGTGTGTGTGTGTGTAGCTAAATGCCAATTAAGATATATGAAAGACCTGGTCACCGTAACAATGGAGATGGCAAGGCAAACACAATGGTTGCTCACCCGTTGGACGAGAGAGAAGGAAAAAAACAAACAACCCATGGAAATTAGTGAACAAAATAAAATTGAAAAAGACAACAAGTGTATTCCAATATGTTACTAAACTACAAGGGAATGAGTTGATGCTTTTGTTGAAATTTCCCCTGCCCACCATCCATGGTAATCTCAGGGTGGATTAAGTGGAAACAAGAATGAAAGGAAAGAAAGGGGACATACCAGCCTTTAAATATACCTCAAGCCAATCAAGTGGCGCCCGCCAAGACCTACGAGGAGTAGCAACTCAGGTGTAAATGAGTACCCAGCTATAGGAAGAGAACGATCTTGCCTGAGTGTTAGCTCTCGCTGGGGGATAAATGATGTACAGTCGTGGGTGACCCCTGCACGTGTGCGAGAAATCCATCTTAAGAAGGGAAAGAGTTAAAAGGGAAAGAAAGACATAGAACCTACCATTAGAGCCCGCCAACATCATAGGTAAGCAATCCCTTATACCTATTATTATAACAAAGCTCATAAAGGGCTGGGGAAGAACTTCTTTATTGTAAAGTTGTAAGGAGATAGCCTTGTCATTGCTAAGGAAGAGAAGCACAGTATCTTCCCACTCAACGACATGAGAAGATAGCCGATAAGCTGGGCAAATCACCACTACAAACGTCGACCAACCACGGCGATATCTGACTCCTGAGAGGCTCATGTCCTGTCCTGTCACACTGCCAGCGAAGAAGGAGCGAGAGAACAGAGGCCTGACAGACAAGACCATGCTGGTACGTTATGTACCACAAAGCAAACACAAAACAAATCAAGAGGACTTAGAAATTTGACCTGACACTGATGAATGGGCTTGGCCTTGTAGACTGGAGGCAGTGTTTGGCTTGATTTCTTAATACAAATTAGGGCGAGAATGTGGTAGTGCTATAAAGTGTAGAGACACTTTGAGATTTAAATTTGGGAGTGAGAATTGATTGTTATTTCTCTGTTTTAACTAAATCACCCTGTCCATCATTGCGGTGATCTCAGTGTGAAATTATAGGAAACAGGAAGATGAGTGAAAGAAGGAAAGGTCTTAAGGAAAGAAATAGGACCTACTAGTAACTCCCGCCCACAGCCCGCAAGTGATATATATATATATATATATATATATATATATATATATATATATATACATAGAGAGAGAGAGAGAGAGAGAGAGAGAGAGAGAGAGAGATGTAGTAACTAGTATAACCTGTGGTAACTTTACACTTCACGTCCCTAACGACGGGCGGGTCACTGTCACATTGCCATAACAGGGAGAGAACCTGTGTCACATGATATAACATCGATCGACTGACGTCGTGCGTATGGCCACCGTCATATTTTTAAAACTGAAGAAGAAAAAGCCAGCCAAACCCATCAACCCCTTCCCCCCCAAAAAAAACAACAAAAAACAAACAAAAACACAAAACCAAACAACAACCCTTTAATGAATCAATGCCGTGTGAGTGAGTCATTTATAGTTATGAAAACTATAAAAAAAAATCGTATCATTATCACACACACACAAAAGCATACATACATACACACAACATGAAGTTTGTAACCCGTACCACTAAACTGATACTCCGTGACTCGATACCACAATTACTAGCATAACAAATCACTCGGCTTCATTTGTTTGATAGCGATTTATCCCTGCCCACCATAGACAAAGACGGTGATCCCATGGTGAATTAAATGGAAACATGACGAAAAGATAATATGGGAAAAGACTGAATGGCAATAGGTATGAATGACCAACCGCCCATACTACACATGTACATCGGAGGAACGCCAGACATCCTTATACTTTATAGTATACAAAAGGCAAGCACACGTACCGCGGCATTCATGCAACAAGACACAGTTCAGTGTAATCTCCGGACGGATAAAAGCACCAGTGCATGGCCTGCGATCGCACTACTTTTCTTTCTTCTTTCTTCCCCTTTGTAAATTGTATGTAGTGCAGTGTGTCAGCGATCTCGGTAAGCAAACGATCGATGATGATGATGACGGCATGAAATGAACTGCGTCACTCTGGCGAGCTGGGTTCGTCACCGATGCTTTTAGAATCATTATACCAGTCATCGCGCTACACTTGCATCAGCCTCCACCTTTCGGGAGCGCATAATCACCGCCACCAGCAGGAGACGAGACCACCTTCATCAAGCATTAAACCAATTGTGTAAAGTGTAAAGCTGCTTGAACTTTAAAAAGAGGGAGTGATTTACTTAAGTTTAAGCCCCTTGCACAGAGACCCCAGTACAACGCCCAAGATAGCAAACCAATGACCACAAGACAAAACAAAACTGAAAAAAAGAAGAAAAAAACACAACACACACAAACAACGGCTTTTTGGGAGGAGGAGGAACGTTGACATTATGGTTTTACCTGTCACCAGGTAACTCCTGTGTCACTCAATCCTCCAGTTGGAGTGGGTACGCCCCACCCCCTCGCTCTTTAACTGCTACCTATGGCAAAAAAATGAACTTTAAAACGAGAACACTGACTTGTTCAAATACAAAAATAGATCGCCCACTACTTGCCATTACGAACCCTCCACCGAGAGCGATCATCCTGTGATTAGCAGGTGAGGACAACTTACGTTTGACAGCACTTCAGGAAATGACACAAGTCAAGAAAGAAGCTCATTTTTTTTAAAAAGACACAGTTACACCATCCACACTTTGCGTGAAATGCATTTTTCTCCGAGTTAAGAATAGGAATACCCGACACACACACATACAAACAGTTTGGATCAATGTACAACACGAGTCAAATCCATTACAAAGCGCGATACCACCCATCGAAAAAGAGGCCAGTACCCTCCCAAACAATGAAACTAGTAATGCATAACATTCCTTCGGTAATATGAAAGGACGAAACCAATGACCGGTGATCACCGCCAAACTGTTGCTGTACCAACACAATCACCAACCATTAGACACCAGACATGACAAAAGAGCAACACTTTTTTCCCTTTCCCAATGAGCCAACCATGTTTTATTGGAATCCATACCATCCATATTAGGCGATCAATTCAAGGTGACTAACGTAGTAACGGGAAACAACAAGAAGAGAGAAGTAGGAACCTACCAGTAGCCCTAACCAGCCGCCCACCTCAAGGAACAATATCAGGTGAGCATAAGACGGCTACACACTGAGAGCTTGATTCATTGACATTGACCATGTTCTCCACAAGCGGTGATCTCATGGTGAGTACATCCAGCAAGATAAATGAGGAAAGGAAATAAGTAGGACCTACCAGTGGCATCCACCAACCACCCACCCCGCACCAAAACAATTGTGAAGAAAAACCCACCCTGCATCCAACAATACAATTAATATGAACATTATATTCCCGTGGATGAAGAGTTAAGTTGCATCATAATAACATTAATTAAATAATATCGCTCATGGACGAAACCGCTACCAAAACAATTGTAAAGAAAACCCACCCTCATCCAACAATACAATTAATATGAACACTATATTCCTGTTGATGAAGAGTTAAGTTGCATCATAATAACATTAATTAAATAATATTGCCTGCGGATGAAACCGCTACAAGCTTGAAATCAACTTTGGCCTGGTGACATCTGCAGACGCGTGTGGGTGTGTGTGTGTGGTCGATGACGACTTAACGGTAACATTTACTGGCTATCTTCTACAGGTATCCCCGATGACATGTTATCACAACTTGACACAAGTCACACACACACACACAGAGCAGAGGCACGAAACTATCAGTTGAGACAAGAAGTTTGATGAGACACACACACACACACACAGTACAGAAACACACAATCCACGTGCTAAAGGTGTGAGTCACCCAAATGCAGACAGACAAGACCGATATACGCATCCTTCCGCACACGCCATGAAACAAGTCTGATTTTCACTCTTTCAATTTCAGCAAAACCACAGTCGACCGTCCAGACAAACCACACAAGAGATGCTATAGACACATTGAGGAAACAACAAGTGCAAGGGACGGAGGGAGAGATAGATATTCGCTCGAATATTTGAAATATATATATATATACCCCTGTCCACCATATGTGGTGATCTCATGGTGAATCAACAGGAAACAACAAAATGAAAGAGACGAAAGAAAAAAAGAGAACCTGCCAGAAGCGCCTCGATAACTGCCCAGAGAGAGAGAGAGATAGATAGAGAGAGAGATAGAGATAGAGAGAGAGAGAGAGAGAGAGAGAGAGAGAGAGAGAGAGAGAGAGAGAGAGAGAGAGAGAGAGAGAGAGAGAGAGAGAGAGAGAGAGAGAGAGAGAGAGAGAGAGAGAGAGCATTTACACATTGAAAGGCCGTCCGCACCAGTCATGCAGTGAATTATAAGATTAACTCATGGATAACAACATCAGATATATATACGGATAATAAAAACCGAAACACTATTCATCCTCACACCCAAGAAGCCATCAACAATCCCACATCCCCAATAATCAGTCGACAAAATACAAGAGGTCAAGATAAGGCAACTGACATCCGTCCTCTCATCCAACTGCCGCCGAGCAATGCAAACGATAAGCGCGGACAGATCAACACGCGTTCACGACAGGCTGTGCTGCTAGCACAGTCTGCGCGAAGGGGAAAAGTAGTAGAATCTACATGAAGTAAGTAAGGCCTACGCGTCAGACCAGAGCAGCAGCACGCGCGACCTGTCACGAAATGCATCAAACAGCCGAAGGCGGTGAACATCAGAACAAGAAAAACCGAGATGGAGAAGAAGCAGAATGAAGGAGGGGATGGTCTCAAACCCAGCGCAGTATTCATTCCTCCGGACCCATATCTCCAGTCTACTACTAATAATGTCTCTCACTCACCCAGCGCACAGCGCACCTCGCAGCATTCACGGCACGCGCAATCTCAAGCCCGCCCATTATCTGCCAAGTGCTGACTCATGCGATCGGAACCGTTGCATGGTGAAAGTGAAAGTATTGAAAGTCAGCCTTTACTTCTGGTGGCGTGCAACAACTACTACACGTACTGATGTCGTGTACGGATCAAAGACAATACAGGAAAAACGTCAGACACGACGTCCCCCCCCCCCCTAATATAACACATATGGAAATTGGAAAGAAGGGGGAGGTGATGAAGAAAGAAAGAAAGGTGGAGAAACAAAACAAGATGGAAAAAGACACATGGGTGGGAAAGAACATAATGAATACTATGTACTAAGACCGATAAGAATAAGTGAAAACCAGAAGAAAACTTTCTTTCCATTGGCTGGTGTAGGCCTTATGAAAAAGTGAATAATTTATCATAAATATTTCCCTTTTCTTTTAACCCTGTCAATCGCCACCCACCCCCCCCCCCGACCCCCTCCTCATCTCCGCGTTTCCAAAGAAAACAAAACCCATTAGTTCGCCGTGTCAGCCATGACGATATAGCCTACTATTAATGTCACCCATGATAGCTATCCACAAATGAAGGAGATAAACTCTCCTTAACGAAGGCAATGCTATGCTGAATAAGGTGTGACTCACCTCATTAATTAATCATCTCGTTTGCAGATAAATAAAACAATAAAAACAGACTAAAGAACACAACAACAAACAAACAAAACTAGCCACTTCCTACACACAAAATAAAATTGTTATGAAGCACACAATAGTGTATAATATTCAAATTTCCATGAACATCTTGAGAAAAGAATCAAAAATTTGTTTTCCGTCCCAATGGCAAAAAGCACAAATCTGGGAGGAAATACGAATACATGATAACCAGCTTCTCTCAGGTCCAAACACCCATGAAACAACTAGAACAGGCATAACAAACACAACAGTATTGCATCCTTTCAATGTCAAAAGGGCAGATGCAGGTAGGAGAAATAGATGCTATTCCTGTTCCATGGGCAGTGCCACAAACTCCGGCACGGCTCCAAAAGGTCACTATTGCCACCACTTTGTTTTCTTAAAGATTAAACCAGTTTTATTTTGCCACACCTCTCAATTCAGTAGCATGTGCAAATCTAGACTCGTTTTGTTAGTTAAAACAACACTGAAGTGCTCTTCTTTCACTGTTTCCAAATGATTATAAATCAATATACTTATTTTGTGTTTCTCATTCTAAGGGAAAGGATGAAAGTACTACAATAAAGCATCATAAATAAGCACATGATCTTTTTAAAAATCTTTTGATGGAACTAGTTGAACGAGTACTCAAATCACAAGCAGACCAAAATAACTCAGATATACTTTTTGGATTTAAAGCAAATTGTCAAGTGCCTGGCACCCACTTCATAAGCTCATTCAAAATTAACCGAAATACTATACACTAGTCTGTGCAAGACGTTCAATGCAGGCATCATCAGAGAGAGAGAGAGAGAGAGAGAGAGAGAGAGAGAGAGAGAGAGAGAGAGAGAGAGAGAGAGAGAGAGAGAGAGAGAGAGAGAGAGAGAGAGAGAGAAATACATGAACATCAAAAGGAAATGAAAAACTATATATACAGGAAATTTTTTAAAAACTCACCACAGCCTGAAACACAGCTTCCTGTTACGCAAAATCATATTCATGACTATTTTAGTATCTATCTTATGATGTTTAGACCCGTCAGGCAATGACACCACAAAAGTTGTTCTATAGCAAGACACCTGGTAACATTTGTTTCTATCAATCACCGTCCAACCTTTCACATCGTTTTAAATGGAATGAAAGACAATGTTGTAAGGACAATGCTTCTTTCGATGTGAGCCTTTCAATATGATTATTTGTAATCATTTTTAATGGCAAGAACCGTACTGCAACAATGTTAGATCCAACAAAATCATTTATTTATCACCACCCGCACAGGCCAGTGATGATAACAAATTGACTATTTTTTAACAACTGTTCCACACTCCCTTCCCCCATTGTTAACAAAATGGGAAGTTTTTTTAAATGCCTAAAGGATACTTTCAACATTAAACACATAGTTAAATTGATTCAAAAAACTCTATTCTTTCCTTTTATCTAAAATGGAAATATCCATCCTGAGCTGACCTTTGCAAATTCAATATGAAGACACATTCTAATACTAATACAGTAGTCTCCGCCAAAATGCACGTTCCACCGGTGACATCAAAATTGTGCACTTACGTTGACATAACTTGTTTATTACTGTTTGGGTTTTGTATGTTGTTACTTGGTTTGAAGATAATTCCCAATTATAGGCTTACGTGTTCGTTTTTTTTCTCACTCAAGACATGTGCGCCCATAGTTCACACAGAACTAGATTACACACACACACACGTGCGTGACAGATTTTGTTATTGCTAGGAGGCAAAAGGATGTTATCAAGTTTATTTTTCACACAAATTGACTCTCTTTAAATGTAACAAATTGAAGACGTACTTACAAAAACATGTTGCATTTTAGCGAAGCCAAGTCAGTCGTTGTTGCATTTTTAGGAGTAAATTAGCTTTGTAAAATTCAGTTACAAGAATAAATCATGCATTAGGACGAATCATGCAACTTGGAGAGACTACTGTACATAAAATTGGCTATAAAGAGAAATGAAAAAGGGACGCATTTCGGGCTGTGTCGATTTCACATTTAATTGAAAGTTCTGTTCTACATCGAGTCCTGTTAGCAGGCAAGGTCTTAAACAAAATTCTGCATATATCATATATATGTGAGGGGCTATATTACAAAGAAAAGGAAAAATAAAACATATTACTCATGTTCATCTCTGTCAGATGAACAATTGTTCTGAATATGTCACAAACATTGAGAAAAAGAGTGTTAACTACTTAAATCAAACACAGTACTTGTCTCAGAATGTAAGCTTCAATTTCACTGTTACCCCGCAAAATATGACATATCCATCATCTCGTTCTTCACAAAACATGAAATATCCCAAAAAATTTGAAAGAAACCTTCCCTTAAATTTAAAAAAAAGAGAGAAGAAAACAGAACATCGAAAACACCCCCTACTAAAACAAAGATTCAAAGTGTTAAAAACAGCCAAGGATAATGGCAGACATTGAAAAGTTCACACAGATCACTCGCAGGCATGACCGGATTGGCTGATAATGCATGTTTAGTGTGTTGTGAAAAACCATCATTGGCCAATAACGTTTTGAGACGAAACACCAAATTATCAAGATGAAATTAATGGGATATTGTGTTTTGTGAAAACTGGAAACTGTTTACCGGTAGAAATTTCAAAATGAAAACATCACAGGCGCATTGACTATTTTTTCCAATTTGGGTCTATATAAATATCATGTTTCCTTCATATTAAAATACAAAATGTTATTGTCACTTTCCTATCTAGGTTGGGGCAACTTTTGAAAGAAACGACTACAGACAGATTTTGTCAAAGAAATAAAAGAAATTATTACCAACTTTCATAAAATTTATCACACCTTTTCATTATTTTCAGTTTCAATTCCAAACTGTTAACTGAAAAATGACCAAGCAGAAGACTAATGATGAATAACATGAACGTCAAAGGCCTAATCAATATCACATGTTCCAAAAGAATGCTCAACAGTACATTAGTTTGTAAGATTTTCTAAAGAAAAAGCATAATCATACTTAAGCACTGCCAGGCAATATTGAACATAATAAAATGGTAAAATGATATGATACCATCTGGTATGTATCGCAAACCAGACTCAATCACCCTAATCTCTTTCGCCGGGCTGACTGTGATGTCCCATGACCCCTTTCCTCTTACTAGCCTACAAAGGCGAGACTAGCGTAACCACATGAGTCAATCAAATATTGGCGTTGCTGAAGTGCAATCACTCTCTTTCTCGCAACTGAATATCGGTTTCTGTGAGGCCTACGTTCTGTGGTCCTCTGAACACTTTCCTGCCTTCTGCAACCAAATGCGCCAGCAGCCTCGATGCCTAAAGCATCTCTCGCTTGCCTCTTATCTTTGTACGCGCAGAACAACAAGATCTTGCAGTGTATGAGACTTGAAACGACAATCTCGTGATGTGCAAGATTTCCGACTTTTTAGTGAAAAACACCTACATATTATAATCTGCTTTTGTTTCTGACTTAGAGTGATTATAAACAAGGCGACGCTATAACTTTCAATGAATTTACTGACCCACTCACAAAAGTTACTGACGATTAAAGCCTCATAATAGTTATTTCAAGGTACAAACTTTCTGATAGCTTATTTTCTTTCTCTAGTTTGTTATATATTTCTTCATTGAAATTGAAAGATGTTTAAGTCTAAAATTAATATTAACTGAAACAGGTTTACTTTTCATCAAAGTTGTGTCCCTTTGCTTAGGCACACAGACTGAATAGGAAATGAGGGCTTAGGCACAAACTAAAATTGTGAAGGGCCCTTAGGGAGGAAAGGGTTATTACTAACTCAGGGGCTGAGTGATAATTCTGATGGAGCTGCCCATTTCATGATACATACTGTGTGTTCGCAGTTCACTTTGCCTAGGCCAAATGGCTGGTTCGTATTTTTTATAACTGTGGCCAATTTGCGTAAGAATAACCCCTACAATGCATCTTCTACTACCGCGTCTCATTGCAACACATTGTCTTTTCTAGCATCAATAACACATCTCAAACCCCATGCTATTTACAGACAATACCATTTTAGTGTGTAAAGGGGCGGTCAAATTCAAGACAACTCCCTTCAATAACACCCTTTTGTTGTCTGTAACAGAAGGTCTATTCTCCACACCTTGAAACCTACCACCTCCTGTCTACTTGCACCGTACTAAAATTTACTAATGTGTGAAGCAAGCATCAGTTTTCTCTAATATGATGAATCAGAAAGCTAGTTTTAAGCTTTGAGTCAATGAGTGGATAAACAATGAAAATAGACACACTTTGCAGGCATCCCCAATCCACACGGAATTAATCTGTCGCTGCGGCACAGGTGTTAACGGAACAGAAGCTTGTTCCCCAAGTCGATAGGCCTAGATCCATACTCTTTCGGCCTTGTTTCTTGATTGTGGGAAATTATAACAATAACAATAATAATATGTATCCCACCCGTTGTTTCTGCCTCCCAGATTTATCATCTTTATGAGGAGAGATTCAGATGAGCCCCCTGCATGTTCATAATAATAAGATAGGACATTTAATGAGCGCATATATCTCGTTTGCGAATGTTGGCGGTGCTTAAGTGTGATTGCCCCAATTGAACATTACTCAGACACCACTTACAAAGAGAAAGAAAGAAGATAAAAGCTTAATAGGACTAAGAAGCTGCTAAGGGTGGGAGGCATCTACTCCAGATTTAGCTGCCCTAAATTTAGATCTAGAATTAGAAATCACTCCCAACCCCTCCATTACATTTTTCCATTGGTGACTGGCATTGTTCAATAGAGTCAAAAAAGAAATGGAGAGGGGCAGGAAAAGGGACAGAAAACCCAGACAGCCGCCCTCGTGTCTGTGAACATAGGCTTTGGTTAGATATCTAGATCTAGAATCTAGCCTAGCTCTAGTCTAGCTTTTAGCCTAACTGTTAACACTTCCGCCCTTCTCTTCACAGCCATACCAGGAAGTTCGACGCCCAAAAGCAGCCACAGTGTTTAAGAATAAGAAGATAATCGTCGCGAAAGATTGATGTAGGGCATCAATTTCAAACGCTCATCATCAAATTAAAACAGAAGGCTATCAAGATTATAAAAGAAATAAAAGTGAACAACAACAGCACAGGCAAGAGATTATGGGGTGGAAACCGGCACCGGGCAGTCGTGGAAGAACTTCCGTTTCTGTTCGACGTAAAAAAGATGACTAGATCCAGGCCTAGTCTTCAAGAAGAGAAATCAAGCGAATGTACACTCGACTCACACCAAATTGTTTTAATAAATTATTCAAAGAAATAAATTTCTTCACGTAGCAAAACAAAAGAAAAATCAACTTACCACAAACGTCTTATCAGAGAAGTTTCGAGAGAGCGAGAGGACGACTTCGCTGTCAGAGAAAGTACGCCTTCCAAAATGGATGATGCATGAAGTGAAAGAAGGGATGTTTCTATTGGATGCAATTTTAGCCAATGAGAATCGGAGATTATCTGAAGCTCCTATACTTATAACTCTTTTCGTTCGGGAATACAAAATGGTTACATCACGTGTTATTTCCATGATTATTTTTTTCTTCTGTCACATGTAAGTTCCTAATCTCATTTACGCCTGTCGAACTGCCGTTAATCCCAAGGCTAGGCGAGTAAACGATTCATAAAAAAAACATGAGAAGTCAAACAAATGAAATAGACATAACACAGAAAGATCAAGAGGAATAAAACTTAAAGCGCCCCATCGACTTCCGTGTATTATTGCCATAACTAACACGGATAAGAAAGGGAAGAAGAAAAAAACGAAAAATAGGACTAAGTGACAACTCTACCAAAACATCATTGTAAACTTTACTATTACTTCTTCTTCTTCTTCTTCTTCTTCTTCTTCTTCTTCTTCTTCTTCTTCTTCTTCTACTTCTTCTTCTTCTTCTTCTTCTTCTTCTTCTTCTTCTTCTTCTTCTTCTTCTTCTTCTTCTTCTTCTTCTTCTTCTTCTTCTTCTTCTTCTTCTTCTTCTTCTGCTGCTGCTTTTTTAGCACTCTGTGAAGCATAGACCATCAACAAACAATCTCCAATCGCTTCTCTCCTGTGCCGGCCTCTCCATAGATTTCCATGTTTGCCCCGCCTTCTTCATCTCTCCCTCCAGTTTTCTTCTCCATGTAGCCCTTGGCCGACCCCTCAATCAATTACCCTGTGAACTCCATGTTAGGCTCTGTCTTGTTATTGTGTTCGGGTCCTTTCAGAATATTTTGATAATTCTCCTCAGATCTATTTATGAATGGTTATATTTTTTGTAGGGTTGGTTTTTTTTTATGGTTTTCCATGCTTCTGAGCCATATGTTAACACTGACTTGACATTTGAGTTGAATATCCTTAATTTGATTCTTTCTGGTATTTCTTGCAGGACCATACCTTTATTCATTATTTACTTTACTTTTACAATTCCACCCTCTGTTGCACTTAAGCGTCGAGGAGAGATGCAACGTTCTTGAGTAGGTCATCTCAGTTGACAGCTCTCTGGATCGGCACATATATATTGATTTTCTTTAGTGTTTCTTTAACTCCTTCAATCCATATTTTGCGTGGTCTGCCTCTTCCCTTATGACTTAAGTATTTGGTGTTATAAATATGCTATTTAGGCTGTATATCGGTGTACTTTGGTTGCAGTTTAACAAAGCCTGGGAACAAAAACAAATGTCCAAAAGAGTCACACAAAACTACGTGTATTATGGCACCAATTTGGAAATAGAAGGGAAGCAAATGAGATGGCACCACCTACAGAAGTATTTCCTTATTAAGCCACACATGGAAATTATATTATGCAAAAATCATAGAAAGAAGGATAAGACCTAAATTTTGTTGAGAATATTATTATAAGAGAAACCTAAACGAGGCTCGGTTCGGACTTTTTAACCGAAGAGGATAATGTATTGGTGCTGTATTTGCGCTACGACAAACATGCGAGAAAATAATCGAATGCAACAAAAGGACCAACATCGTCTTTATATATCAAGAGAAAGCGTTTGACAATGTCAATAAAGCCAAACTATGGAAAATACTAGAGGGATAGGGGACTCGGTGGTTCAGAGGCAAGGTGTCGGCCTCTTAAACCAAAGGTCATGGGTTCAATCCCTGCCAACGGTTGATATTCCCCCCCGAGTTTTTCGAGTAAAATCTACCGCCTTGGTCCAGGTAGGTGGATCGGCACTAGTCCCATCGGAGACGGGCGATAAATAGGAGTCCCATGTACAGGTCACATACGATACTCTGTGTAGGTTAAAGATCCCCTGGTCGTTTACGAGGCAGTCCGGGCAACACATTCTGAAAAACAACAACTCCAAGATCCCCTTAGTTGTCGATGTGGTTAAATCAAATCAACTACAAATTCTAGAGGGATATGAAGTCGAGGCTAAGATACTGGATATCACCAGGGCCTTGTGGTATAGAAACAGTAGAAGCTCTGTAACTGTAAGAACAAACGAAGGAAACACAAACTGGTTCAAGGTTAAATCAGGCGTAAGAATGTGTTATATCTCCCATTCTCTTCAATTATTGTTAACTTGTTAATTTGTTTCTTTGTTGTTTTTATCTTACTGGATAGTACATCCAAATCCGAGAACCAGATCATTTCAATCTATTTCAAGATCGAATATTATGATTCCCAATTAAGACTAGAGACACTTCGATTTATGACACAGGCATTACGCGTCAGGATCATTAATAAATGTATGTTGTAATAACCTTTCGTCAGATTGGTACTCAAATGAAAGTAATAAATCACTATGTGAACTGTGAAGTACCTCCAAAGTCAATATTTAAATTGCAAGGTTGTGTGGGCAGGTTCCTACATGTATTTATATCTCTCTACCGAGGACTACGATATAGTATTAACGAAGTCCTCGCTCTCTACATACAATTCTGAGTCGGTGGTTCTTTGTTCGCCAAAGGTTCTGTTACCCGACCACTACGAGTAATCATATTTTGTATGTAGGAACTCTATGTTCCCACGATCTTTTTCATTTGTGGACTGGAATGTTTCTATCAGAAGTGACGTTTAATTGTTGAACATTTCATTGGTGTCCTGTATTTGAGTAGAATTTTCATTCACCTAATACGCCATTTTGAAAAGGCTTTATAATTAAAAAGTTGGAATAGTACCGTTCACGCCTTCCTGCGTAACTTAATATCGAATACTGACCTGATCTAATAATCGCACTTGGTGTAACCCAGGGTGTAGCGTAACATGCTTTTATTTTAAAATTCTGAGTTGGTCGCTCTTTGTTCGCCAAAAGCTTTGTTGCCAGAACATTAAGAGTACCGATATTTTGTATGTAGGTACTAAATGATAACAATATCATTTTCATTTGAGGAAACTTTCTACCAGTATTGTTTCCCTATATTTGAGTGGGATTTTCATTCACCTAAGCCGCCATTTTGAACAGGTTTTATAATTAAAAAGTTGAATTAGTACCGGTCACGCCTACATGTGTAACCTTAGTATCGAATACTGACCCGATCTAATAATCATACTTGGTATCACCCGAACATAACGTGCTTGCAAATTATAATGCTACATTATGTATTACTGCTATTACTTGGAAGAGAAACGATTTGTCTTCTAGGATCTCTCTCTATAGCTCGTGGTATCGAATAACTGCTGAAACATGTACCGGTATTCAGATGTACGGCGGGTACTGCACCTACTAGCACTACCATTACCATTCCTATTACCACTACCAACACCGGTATTACAGCTACTACTAGTACTAGGATATTTTTTATACCACCACCACCATAATTACATATACTACTGACTACTAGGGTCATTACTACGTCTAATACCAATGCTACTACTATTACTACTAATACTACCATCGCTTTTGCCACTACCACTTTTAGTGCTACTACTACTACTACTACTACTACTACTAGCAGCATAACTGCCGTGTTACCATGATACCATTATTACTAACTACTACTACTACTACTACTACTACTACTACTACTACTACTACTACTACTACTACTACAATTGTCATGACAATAGGAATTAAAAGGAGGAGAGAGAGAGAGAGAGAGAGAGAGAGAGAGAGAGAGAGAGAGAGAGAGAGAGAGAGAGAGAGAGAGAGAGAGAGAGAGAGAGAGAGAGAGAGAGAGAGAGAGAGAGAGAGAGAGAGAGAGAGAGAGAGAGAGAGAGAGAGAGAGAGAGAGAGAGAGAGAGAGAGAGAGAGAGAGAGAGAGAGAGAGAGAGAGAGAGAGAGAGAGAGAGAGAGAGAGAGAGAGAGAGAGAGAGAGAGAGAGAGAGAGAGAGAGAGAGAGAGAGAGAGAGAGAGAGAGAGAGAGAGACAGACAGACAGAGAGAGACAGAGAGAGAGAGAGCAGAGACAGAGAGAGAGAGAGCAGAGACAGAGAGGGGGATACAAGATAAAAATCGTGTGAAAGAGGTAATGAAAGAAGCAGGAGCTAGCAGTAGCTTCCACCAACCACCCACACGCAAATACCACGATACTGTGGCATGCTAAAATAGCAAGAACACCTTGCACTGGTTGACATAGTCTTGAAACCAATAAAATCTAACTAACAATTTCAACTTGTTCAACAAAACGAAAAGAAAAATCGACAGGAACAAGACACAAATTAGTCAGACAACACTTTGTATTCTTCCAATCATTTATTTAATCAAACAAATAAAACAAAATTGGCTGAAATAAAAAGAAGAAGTTTACAATAACAATAAGAATGAATAATAAAAAAAGAGATAAGAATTATATACATGTACACTGTAACATATCAGTATGCAATTGATGAAAGAATAATTAACACCATGAACAATTACTTTGACCACAATATTGAGACAGCAAGAGAAATGAGCTATGACCTATAACAAGTACACCAAAGCACAAACACATCTTATTGTAACACTCCTCTCTACACTTCATGACAAGAACACACACACACACAAAACAAGGAAAGAAAATATATGTACAAAATAGAAGGAGAAGATAACGCAGAAGAAAGAGGACGAGGCGGAGGCAGAGGAGGAGGAGGAGGAGGAGGAGAAGATCAAGCAAACATATTCAACATTAAAAATGTTCAACCTCAGTTAAACTAGAGGAGACCATGACAAAGACAAACAGATAAGGGTATGTCGAAAGTGAAGGAAATGACATTGAATAATATTGAAGCCCCATAGGAACAAAGACGAGACAAAAAACAAGGAATAGACAGAAAAAAATCCTGACCACCACGGGATCGAACCTGTGACCTCTGCATTGGCACCCATCACCTCACCATAAAAAGAAAGCCTGGTACCAACCGAGCTAACAACACATAGTTGAATGTATGTATGTATGTATGTATGTATGTATGTATGTATGTATGTATGTATGTATGTAATACACATGTATTACATGTGTGTATGAATATATGAAGTTAGCTTGGTTGGCAGCACGCTCTTTTGAGGCGATGGGTGCTGCCACAGAATTTGCAGATTCGATCCCCATGGTGGTCGGGAATTTTTTTCTGTCTATTTCTTGTATTTGTCTCGTCTTTGTTCCTATGGGACTTTCATATTATCTAGTGTCATTTCCTTTACTTCCGACATGCTCCTTGCCTCATTGTTTGTTACTTTTAAATAGTTAATGTATTTACATTAAAGAGAAACAATGAGCAGAGCTATCAAATTTTATAGCGGGATGCAGTCTACGAATTTAAGCAAAGAAGCTCATTCGATGCTTCTGACAATGTCACATTAAACTTAAAGTGTTCTCATCCCTTCGAGGTCAAAAGTAAAAAAAAAAAACAAACCTGTTGTCAGTAGTCATAGCAACGAACATTTTTGGCAGGTCAAAGATACAGAGTACTGTGTAACATGAATGACATTCAGAAATATAATAGTATTAATACCATACAAAGATAAAACACTGAAGTAATGCAGAGAGATTGATGGGCCATTATCAGAGACAGTATCAATGATAACACAAATATTCATGTCACGATCATTGAAAGAACAGATAAAATGCCCACTGACACAACAGTATGGATATGTCTTGTTAATTATTTTTTTTAAAAGGAAAAAAGCAGACATGAAAATAATGCCACTTCTAACAGACACAATTAAATAAATGCTGGACAGGATAAAAAGGGTCCTGATAAAGGAGGAAAATATTTCTCTATAATGTAGGTGACAGGTCTGACATTAAAACCATCAGCAATGTATGTATGAAACAAACATTCTTCTCCCACACACACACACCCCCCCCCCCCCACCCCACACACACACATCCAACACCTCTTCTCTCTCTCTCTATTCTCCCCCTTTCACACACACCCACACACAAACAAACACACACACAAACGCATCCCATTTGAAAACACACATAAAATAAAGAGCATAGTCCTACTTTCACACAGATTTTCTTCTGACAACAAATTCACGAGCCACATAACCCCCACAAAAAAAACAATACAAATAAAAACAAACAAATACTAATCCCAAAATCATCAAATGTGTAGTTAGTAGGACAATGTTTTTCTAAGTTAACGACATGTAAACCCTAATCAGGAAAATTACTAACGACATGTTAACTCTAATCAGGAAATTCATCTTCCTCAAACCATGGATTCTAGTGAGCTTCAGGCCTTGGGTCTATCACACCTCCAGTCAGATAATCGCCATGCTTCAATGGCTTCTGTGAGCTCATGCATCTGACACCTCTTTTTATAATGGTCGGGTGAGAAGATGGCATTACAGTCGGGGAAATGTGGGGCGGGGACAGTTTGACAAAATGTTACGAGAATGAAGCAATTATGTTTACATCATTCTAATTTACAACATTTATAAAAATGCTGAGTAACTTATTCCATGGATGCTTCATTCCTTTGCGGAATAGGAAAAAAGGTCAACCCCAGATGCCCACGTTGGCATAATAAGTAGTAATAATGATAATAATAAAAGTAACAATAATAATAACAATAATAATAATAATAATAATAATAATAATAATAATAATAATAATAATAATGTACAACAAAATCTCCAGAGGCTGGGAAATTACTATAAGCCAAGCTAATGGCGAATACACGACTTCCTTTTGATGTACTCACACAATCAACAAGATCACTCATTCCTTTCATTTTCATAATACGGTTTACATGATTTGCACTTGTGATGCATCAGCAGGTCACAGAAGATCGTATGACATAACATAGAATACGGTTTGATGAGAATACTTGATGATGAAAGTACATGAAACCGCTTTGGAAATCTTAGAGAGGTTTTCTGACACTGTAGTAAATAAGGAATAGTTGATAAGACAGACAAAAGTGGACATTCAATTACAAGGTCACAACGAAGATGTCTAGGGGGAATCAATGAAGAATGGAATATTATTATGTAAAAATAAAAATGATACAAAATGACAACGGGTGAGGGGGAAAAAAGACATGAAAAAATGTGTTTCCCGTATGGCTGCAACTTGATTATTTATTGCACAAGAATCCATGAATCAATCAAAACTAAATCATGTCAGTAGAACATTCCCTCTGACATACATGCCTGAATTAAAAAAAAAAGCACAATCTTTGACTTGATAATCCGTTAAAATATTCTGAGCTTAATCATTGAACATTGCAATGATGATATTTAAGCCAACAGCTTTGCATTTAATCAATTATCAGGTGAATATCCCCACATCCATTTATTCTCCCTCTATTTGAAGGTTTTTATGGGGATAACATTTTCCAAGACAAGAGACTTTCAAATTCGCATTCGGTGAATGAGTTAAAGATAAGCACAGTGTAATTACATAAGCTTTGAAAAGTAGAAATGTTTTTAACCACAAATTTGTACATATAATCGGATGACATTTTGATAAGCATTATACACAAATGGTCATATGTACACAATCAGCTGTATTGGCCTTACATGAATTATTCAAAGAATAAATAATCGCAAATTTACCCAAGGGCATTGAACAGGCAAACAATTCACAACATGTCATAACTGTACACAAAATATATACACAGATATCATCACTGGAGTTATCATACCAATAATCTCTTGTGATTCCAATGAGTTCCAAGTCGTTTGAGTGACAGGCTGGTGGCCAACAAGAAATCAGCTAGTTGAAACATAAATTTGTGGCACAGAAGGTAGAAATTAAGCAGTACAAGTTCAATAGGCATGATAAAGGATGACGACGATTTCAAGTGATATGAGCAATGAAAGAAGATCTCTGATTGGCTGGTCTCAAGAGTCCTTGTATATGTGCATGAGATTCACATTGAAATGACATATCCCAGCACCTGTAGTTGTATGCCATTGAACATCATTGTTACTAATTTTCCACCCCCCCCCCCCCACTTTTTTCTTAAATGTTCTTTACTGAAAAGTGAGCAAAGACATAAGGAATACACATTCAAAATAATTAAAGCATGTACAAGGAAAACAATCTTTTTAAAGTAAAAAGAAGTGCGCACCTGCATACGAAAAAAAGATTTAACGTCTCTGCCAGTAACGATAAAATCTTTTCTTTACAAAATGTACAACTTCTGAACATGACATCATTATGATGAGGTGACGTTGAAAAATGAGCGTTTGCCCTCTTCAATGGCCACCTGAATTTCAATTCTCATTCGTTTTAGTTTAAAAGGTTTGTTTATCCCTTTTAATCAACAACAGTTTGTTACTATAGTCGACTCAAATATTCACATTAGGTGTTATTTGATCGCATATATGTATATGAACTCAGCTTAAAAGCCGCAGTTATGTACACTAGGTACTGTAGTAATCACTAAACTACATAAAAGTGATGGAACTAAACATGGAACTGAGAGATAGCAATAGCAGCCAACAGTTGTGTGGAAAAGTATTGAGTTAGATACTTATTGTTTTAGTCATATTCAATTTAATGAAACTGACAAGATAGAATTTCACCTTCAATAGGGATGTATAGTGTTAATCACATAATTTTAAAGTCACACCCAAAATAACAAAACAAACATTTTTTTTTTTTAAAACCACAAAAGAAACAAAAATAAAACAAGGTTGAGAATATAATTTTACTAAATTCTTCACTAAATTAGGACTTTTTTTTTGTGTGCAAATGGTTAGCAAACAGTCATTCGGATTTAGATTTTCAGTTTAAGCATTAACACTAACTGATCCATACATACTCATTACTGTATCTGAAACAAACAGAGACCTCTGGGATTTTGAATTAATTTGATTTTGTCTACATCCACTGCTAAGGTGATTTCGAGATTTTTGCCCGTACTGTCCTGTAAACAGCCAAGGGATCTTTAACGTGTACAGAGTGTCATGATTCAAACAGAGCACCTTTTAACAGGATAGGTTTATCCTGTCTTAAGTCATGGAAATCTCACAAGCATTGAACTAACACCTCTGCCAATTTGGCATTAGGCCTGGGCACTGATCGCGTTTCGGTTGACAATGAGCAGCGAACGATCAATGGGCCTTGATCACTCTGATCGGGCGTTGAGAGCTAGGATCATGATCATAGATGTGAGCATGACCATAGTCTTGATGCTAAAATGCTTCATGATCACAACCAGATGATAAACTAGGTGAAAAACAAAAAAAGCAAGGACAAGGCTGTCATAATGATAATACATGCTGGATATGGATTTGCTTTTTATTTCTTCTTTCTTCTCACACCTGACAAGTGATGGCGACTGGCAATCCCAATGCACGATCAGTTCTTTTATTAATAAACTTTCTAGGACTTACAATCCTTTTCTCTTAATGTCATAGGCTCATCATCAAACTAAATCATACCCTTTATCAGGGCAGATAACATGCATGAACAAGCATGAGCCATGGCTTTCAAAGAACCGTGGCCTTCATCCCTCGCAATCCAGGCTCGCTCTCCCCCAATCCTCTCCGTCCTACTAACAGTACCTTCTGTCGGCACTTGGTTGTCTGACATTTAAAACAGGGCTCATCACAACTATGGGGCACCGAGTAGTCTTTTTTATCCAGGTACCGATAAGTGACAGTCCTTTTTGCTTTCAATTTGGGATTATAATGAATAATAATATAATGTAGTCAGAGATTGGTGTGGTGAGAGATAGATCTTCTCAATGCTAGGAGGCATCGAGCAGACTTTTCTAATCAAAGTATCGATACGTAACAGTTTGTTTCACTTTTAAACTGGGATTATAAGAAATATAATGTAGTTGGAGACTGATGTGTCAAAGCTATGGACAGATGTATTTTCTCAATGCTATGATCGGTGATGAACTTCATGAGACCATGATCACAGTTTGAGCCTCGGGACTGTGATCAGCAAACTATGATCATGAGCAATTGAGAAACTCTCGACCAGGCCTAGTTGCCATGTTGATGATGATTTTTCAACAGAAAAATATCAGGATGATGTCGATAAATAGCACTACTACTTTGAGCAGAGACATTCAGAAGAACATTGAAGCATTACAGTGATAACTTACATTAAAAAAAATAAAATTGAAGCAGCATATACGTATGGCTCTTTTTCTTTTCCCCAAGATATGCCATTCAAATCTTAATACTGCACCTATCACATATAAATAAATTACAAACAGTCTCTCCCTCCCTCTCTCTCTCTCTCTCTCCGCCTTTCCTATAATTTCAACTCATAAGGAGAGCTTTCATCACAGCTGTCTGAAGACTTTCATCGTACCAATTTTGACTCACTGGAATGCATTTATAAGAAGCTGATATGTTTTAATCATGAGAAAAGAGCTAGTTCTGAACCATTACAGGTGAAATTCAGGTCTCAAAGTTTACTTTTAAGCTGAATTAAAGGAAGAGTTCATCTCTGCTTATAAAATAAAGCTTAAAAGTCTTTGCTCAGAACTAGCCACACTCATTACATTCATACACACAGGAAGATACATTATGCAGAAACCAAGACTCTCTATTCAAAGTTGCACACTTTTTCACATGAGACTGTATAGGAATGCCTTCAAGCTGCACTATCAGGAAAGATGGAGAGCCATCGCTGTTCAAAGAATGATCTCATGGTGTGCCCAGCTTTTCCGACTTCAGAATCATCCTCATTAAATGTTTCACAGTTGTCAAAAATGAGCCGAACATCTGTTGCAAATTCCTGTCGATGTTTGTATCTGTGTTGACAAAAATAATGGCAGTTTAGTAGTCTTATTTTGCAGACAGACGAGAGAAGGGCCAAGGACATATGAACATACTTAGGCAAGAAAGCAAACCAAAGTTAAATCAATATGTATTGCCTGAGATGGTAATATTCATTTGACAGGGTGAAGGTTAAAAGGTCATTTCATGACAATTTCTGACAGCATTTTTATAAAACAGTTAACATATCAAATCTCTGTTGCCACTAAACTCAGTGCCCATAAAATGAAGGGAGAAGATATTTCATTTTGAATGGCTTAAAATCATTCAGCTCAATCCTCTGGAGAGAGAAAAATTCCACCCAAAATAATACTCAAATGCAATTATTTACCAACTAATAATTAAATATGCGCTAATATTACAAAAAATATTTACAATGCAACGTTCTTCAAGATGTATACTACTTAAACAATCTGAATTTCGATATTATTATTATTACTTCAAACTTCCTAAAGCTGAGAATACGTAGATAGAAAAGAATTGTAGAAAATGAAATAATGACAACATATAAGTTTAAGAAATAAATTCTTACGATTTGTTCTTCAGTTTTGTTTTGACAGAGCTAAAATCCATTGGACTCTTGATATATTTCTTGTAGGACGGAAACTGTTTTGGACTAACAGGTTTGAGAAAAGGCCAACATTCTTCGTGCTTCTCCAGTTCAAGCATGAATTTCCTGTCATGATAAAAAAAAGTTTTAAAAAGCGTCAAATATAGATTTTTTTTTATAGAAATGTGCATCTCTAGGGTAAAAAAACATACTCCACAAAATAAAAACAACTTGTAATGTTATTCTTATTTGTATAATAAGCTCATGTAATATAAACCTTAACATGCTCTTTAACTTCGATTCAATTTTATGTCGCCATGGAAACCAAGAAAAAAAGTTGCAATCAATAGAATTTCAAAGATCTATTCTGAAACAACTTACTCCAGGTTTGAGGAATATTTCCTTCAAGTTTGAAAAAGATTGGGATAAAAAGAGCAGCAAAACACGCCCAACAAGTATGTAGGTGTTTTACCTTTCTATGTATACTTGAATTTCTTTGGCTTCAGATATCTCCTTTCTATTATCTTTTCAGTCCTATTGCTCAAGTTAGATCACATAGACCACTGTGATGCGGTGACTAATGACTGGTCAATCAAAAGTGACCATCCTAAGTCTCCTATGACCTACTGATAGGTCTTAGGATGACCAAAGAACATGCGTTTCCTCAGAAATGTGTTTCTGGGTCACCCAGGCATCGCTAAGTGTCTTGCATACCATCGCCGTATGCTTTATAAACTTCAAAATAGAATGATCTGCACACTAAAAGATAGTATAATGAAGGTACGGAAGGAAATCGGGGTCAAAGTTCAAATTTTTGGTTTTTGCCCTGGAAGACGATTAAGCTTTCTGAGAGATAACATTTTGCTTCCGTTCAAAACCAACTTGATTTACTATGACAAAACCTCAAAACTGGAAAGGAAGCAAAATGAAAACTCAACAACAAATCACAGTTGGCAATAAGGGAATAAGCTAATATAACGGGGAAGACTGAGAATATGGATAAGGCAACCACTTTGCTATACACACCCGATTGCTGCCAGATCTTTAGCACGTTCTTTCTCAGCACTTTTATCAACTGATTCTTTCTCCCCTTCTTCTGGCTCTTTGACATCTGTTTTGGGCTTTTTCTCTTTTTTTCTTTTTCTCTTTCTTTTTGGATGGAGGGGATGTGGCTGTAGAAGACGGCGTGCTGTCCGGATCCTTCTCCTTTCTTTTCCTTTTCTTTTTGTCGCTTGACGCAGAGGCACTGGTGTCCCCCGCTGTCTGTCCTGTTGCCTGTTCTGTTTTTTTAGGCGATGCTTCAACTTTTGGGATGGAGAGTGGCGTCTGTTTCTCTGACTTAGATGCAGGCGGCGCAGCGGCAACGGTTTGAAAGTCGGCATCGTCTTGCGGCTCTTCCTTGATAACCAGCTTTGTGATCGTGATCCTCTGGACTGTTGGCAGGCTTTCTTTTCTTTGCGGGATCGTTTGGAATTTCCCTGAGAAGAATAGGTAAATGATGAAGATGTTAAGGGAATCGGGAATTATAAAAAGAAAAACCAGACGTCTTAAATCTACAATACGTATTATATATTTCTGAAATCATCAAATCATAGATTCAAAATATTTAGATCCCAGCAAAGTCAAAACAGAAATTGTTCAACATATCTGTTTGACATTAAAATCCGACACACTTTAGGGTTTGATTTGATTTGATTTACCCACATCCACAACTAAGGTGATCTTGGGGTTTTTGGTAGGATTTGTAACTTTACCCCGACTGCCCTGTAAACAGCCAAGGGGTTTTTAATATGCACAGAGTGTTGTCATCTGCACACGAGACTTCCTTTTTATCGTGTTTCCGATGGGACTAGGTGTCGATCCACCCACCTGGACCAGGATGGTAGATTTTGCTCGAAAAAAACTTTCGACTGTTAGCGGGATCGAACCCACTACCTTTTGGTTGAGAGGACAACACTTTTTGCCTCTGAACTACGGAATCCCCTAAAAATTTAGTAGAATTCCAAAGGATTGTGATGCATCCAGCAGTGTTGTGAGTTTGTAATCACGACAACACTGGTTTAAGGGGATATGCGGCATCTGGAATAGGCCATTTGGGTAAACATATCAAAATTGAGGTTGTGGCACTACTTTCTAGTTCCACTTCTTAGCTTTACTTATAAACCATCCGCACGTCTGAATTCCCTGTCTTTCTGTGAAAAAATAGTCTTTGAAAACAACAAACGTAACCAGTTTCGTGACAAATTATTATATTTTGCCTTATTTTGAGGCCCTCACAAAGCCATAACCCCTCAAATAACATAGAATCGTTCTAAACATTTACACACCTCTTCGTATACACTGTGCTTTTCATGTTGAGATTAGACAGTCAGTGACAATAGTATTATTTCGTTATAGTACAATATTATTGTATTCAGAACTGCTAACAAAGCCCACTCCCATACATGGGCAAAGGTCACGCTCAAATGCAACTCATATCCGGGCGAACAGTCACGAAGTCTCTCCCTTTCTCTCATGGCTGGCCTGTTCAACCAATGAACACTGCTCTTGCACGATCACACGTGTTGCTTCCCATGAGTGACACGGACGGTACCCCAATTGGGTCATCGTGAATGTTTATTTTGTTTTCAATGATTATGATTTTGATTACAGAAGATATTCATTCTATTCTATATCTTTTTTATTATCATTTGATGCATGTTGTTTGATATCACGAGTAAAAAACTCTTGCCAACCGAAAGTTGTGTGAAATGTGTGTTTTTGTATATTTTTCGGATCATGAAATTCCACTTGTGTTTTTCTCAAAATGCTATTTTTACACTTGACTCAGGTGTAAATGACTACCTAGCTATAGGCAGAAAAAGATCTTTTA
>JAXRKP010000822.1:117500-152500 GCA_037039925.1 Doris montereyensis | reverse complement strand
AATATGTTGCCCTGAGCACTAGGTGTGCTAGCATATGGGGGAATTATGCACGGCGGCAGGAAACTGGAGAGTTTCATTCACTTGCTGCTTTAAGCATCCATGATGTCTCAGTTCTTCTTTTCATTCATAATCATGGTTGACATACATTTTATGATAGAAGATAATAGAAGATAATAGTTTTATTGCTGCTTTCAATATCATCTCAGACTACTTTGTCAAGTCTTAGATGCTTTCTTAATCATGTTCATAGTCTGAAATCTTTAAACCCATGCATACAAACCCACATACATGCACACGCACCAATAAACATGAGAGAAAATATCAGTAATCATATTGCAAAAAAATAATAAACTTTCTTTATTTAATTGTATTCTTTTTCAATCTGTTTAAATTTCAAATTTGCTGTAATTCACAAAACGTTTTACCAATCGCTTGAAGATGTGTTTTTAAACCTACTGAATCTGATTGTTACTTCCACCCTGCATTTGACACACATATTAATTAAACACTTTTTTTTATTTTTATGTTCAATATATTCTCTAGGATAAAACTAAATCCACAGACCAGCTTTCCATTGACGTAATTATAGCAACGCAATACACATGGACCTGCCAACTCTACTTACCAACTTCCGCGGGATCCTTTTCACCAATGGACGAGTCAAAGGTAGCATGAATTTTAGCATAGTCCAGGTAGCGATGAATGGCTCGTTGCAAATTCTTTTCTCTGATGCCGCGATTCATTGTGGCTGCCATGGTAGATTTTAGCATAGCCAGATCATAGATTCGCCACCAGCCATGTCTTTTGTCTGGATGGGTGGGAGAAAGAACGTACAATGCAATGTTATCCGATAATCGCATTGCTCATGAGTAAACAAGACACTGTAAACGGCTTATATCTTCAAAGGAAGATGAATCTGGGTACAAACACAAGAATGGTTTTAACTCTTTTACATCATGAAAGGTCAGTGACACATTAAGATTAAGACGATTTTTTCCCTTTTTACAACATTTTAAACATTACAAGCATTTCATCGTCAAGATGCTCTTCTTGTTGATTGTTACTGGACTGTTAAGTATTACATCAAAGCTTTTGCTAGGATCAACTATGGAATGCACAACTATAGAGGAATATCACTGCTGAGCATACCAGGAAAAGTTTATGCCAGGATACTAGAAATGAGACTGAGGAAAAGAGTAGAAGATCAGATTGAAGAACATCAGAGCGGATTCAAACCAGGAAGAGGTGTACTGCACCACGCATTTACAATTAGACAAATAATAGAAACATTCCTAAAGAAGTAGTGACTTGCACATAAATCTCTTTTATTGACTTAGAAAGGCATTTGACAGCATGAGGAGAGATGAACTATGGCACACTCCTTTGAAACAACATATCAATCAAAATTTCATAGAAACTATTACAAGTTTTTACAATAAACCAACATGTGCAGTGAGAGTAGCTGGAAACTTATTTGAAGAATTTGAAATAGATATTGGAGTTAGACAGGGCTGTATTCTGAGCCCTTTTTTGTTATCACGTTTATGGTTTCAGTTGCAAAGGCATCATCAAAAATGAAGAAAATGAATACAATGTAGGTTTGTGGAAACTCAAATCAGTAAATCTATCAATGTTTTTATTTCCTGATGATTTAACGCTATTCGGACAACCATAAAATGACCTTCAATATAATATCAATATACTGAATAATGAAAGAGGAATGAAAGTCGATGCAAAGAAAACAAAAACAATGCTAGCAACTAAGGAAGCTAAAAAACAAAACCTTAAACTGGGCAGAGAGAAATTAGAACAAGTTCAAAGCTACAATTACCTAGGAGCAATGATTAACTCAGAGGGAAAATTGATAGAAGAAATCAGCCAGAGAATCCAAATGGGAATGACAATATACATATATATATAATCATCCAGGAAAGGCATATTTGTAGGTGTAAACAAAAATTGTCAACAAAAAACCAAAATGGTAGTATACAACACAGTTTATTGTCGTACTATCCTCTATGGCAGTAAAACCTGGCCTTTAGGCAGTAGGGAATACAGTAGAGTACAGACAGCCGAAATGAAATATCTCAAAAGAGTAGTAGGGTTTGTTTGTTTGTTTCATTGAAATTAACTCATCCACCATTGCAGTGATCTCAGGGTGAATTAAGAGGAAACAGCAAGATGAAAGATTTAAGTGAAAGAAAGAAAGGAAAGAAGTAAGAACTACCAGCAGCACTTGCAACCCCCTGCAGAGTAGTAAGGAAAACTAAAAGAGCCAAAATCAGAAACACAATAATAAGAGATCAAACCAAAGCAGATGGCATTAAAACTAAGATAGAAATAAATCAACTCAGATGGCTTGGGCATGTAAACAGAATGAATGAAAGGAGAATAGCTAGATCAGTATACATTGCTAAAAATCTAAGGCAAAAGACCAAAAATAGACCTCGGAGAACATGGGACGGAGATATAGAAGAGGCATTAAAGCAAAAGAAATTTAACCTTCACAGCAGGAAACAGAAAATGCCAGGACAGGGTAGCTTGGAGAAAGATAATTTCGGGTCTCTTAACCCATACACCGGAAGGTAGAATGGGAACTGATGAAGAAAGAAAGAAAAGAAAGCTTTTATTTATCCATCTACAAATTTTCTTTCAAATTTTCCTTGGAAGCGTGCGTATTCAAAAGAGATGGACGACTAATTAATTTTTCAGGGGACATTGCATACGATTGCCAATACGATGAATGATATTTCACCTCCTCAGATAAGCAGTCGAGTCTTTTTACACCTCAACCTTTTGAACCAAAGGTTACGTTTGACTGTATAATAAGGAGTTAAGCATTAAATAAGGCTAGGTCTATGACAGATTTTGGTTGCACAGGGTTTGATCCACTATAAAGCATATTATCTCATGAGCAGCTCTTTAGCTCTTTATATCATTTATCTTTTTCTTCACCTGACATAAACTAGACATCCTAAATAATAATACTCTATTTATACTGAAATTCAAGGCAGTTTCTCTGACATTATTAGGCAAAGGCTAAAAGGTGGTATGATGGGAAGACATACAAAAGTAGCATCTAGTGCAAACTCCCACCAACCAGTTGTGTGGACAAAATAAATGCACTAAGAGGAGTAAGTACTAGTAATTCAGTGAGAACCAAAATAGCAGGGCTTGAGATAATAAACTAAGTCATCAGCATCGCTGAGCTTGAAGTGAAAAAGAAATAGACGACGATGTGATGACACGTTGCCCTAGTCTGCCTGTGACGAACTGAAGCCTGGCACTGGAAGAAGGTGATGATCCCTATTTAAAGGGTTCTCTCTGAGCTAAAATATCCCATGTCAATAATACAAGACAAGATGACAAATTCAGTCACAACTCATAAAAACACTAAAATGTGTGAACAAAACTTAAATGATTTCGATGCATTTTCTGAAAAGGTAGACAAAACGTATTTCAACATTCATTCTAATTCGCTACTCACTTTTAGGAATTTGTTGTTTCCCTCCTTGTGCAGCCCGCAGGATATCCCAAGGGTCGTAGTTCAAGGATGAATCCAACGGAGGTTGGGGAACTTTAAAGTCACATGACATGTCCCCAACAGACATGGAAGGGGTGGGAGAAGGTGACGGCGAGGCCAACAGCTGGAGCGACGTTCGCAAAGATTCTTGGGTCAGAAGCGGCCGAATTTGATTGGAGGAAGGGCATAAGGGACTCCAAACTGAGGGAGTTGTTCAGAAGGGAAGGTATGGGGGAAGAGGAGTTTGGTGAGAACGCTGCCGATGACAGAGGAAGCTGCGAGGGAGATTGGTATGGACACTTGGGCTGGCCGAGTCAGTGTCAGCTCGTCACACGGTGTACGAGGCAAGATCGAGAACCACATATCCTGAAGGTTTCCTTCCTGCGCCAACTCACCCGTGTCCATGCCAACAGAGGAGACAGGGGTAGACGAGTCCGTGGGTAGCATTGCTTTTGCTGGCGATAACAATAAAGTTGAGGGCGATGAAGTCGTGTCAGATGATATACAGAGCGAGGATGACAAATCCATTGATGCAGATAATGATGACATAGGGGAAGTCGGCTTAGTTGATGATGAGGTGGTATTTACATTGTCGCTAGAAAGAAGAACCTGTGATGCAGCATGATGGAGAAGTTGGGAAGATGAATAATGCTTTTCATTTTTCAGCACCATATTCATTAGAGAAAATGAAGCCGGGGTTTTCTTCCCGTTGCTTCTTCTGCTGTTGCTGTTGTTGTTGAAGATGATGATGCAGTTGAGGTTAAGGAGGAGGTGGTAAAGGTTGGTAGTTTTGGAGTTGACATGAGGAAGGATGAGGCTGTTGTCGACGGTGGATGCTGGTGTGCAGGTGGTGGGGATACAATGGATGCTAGACTGGACAAAGTCTGCGATGCACTAGCCTGACCTCCGTAGGGATGATGGGACAGGCCTGGGATGAAGGGAGGGTGAGGGTGGTGGGAGGGGTGGGGACGGGGCCAAGGCCCTGGAGGTTGGCGGGCGGCACAGATTTGGAGTTCTGTTTGGTGTGGGCAGCGGGTGGGGTTTGATCACGGTGTGTTTAAACTGAGCTGCCGGGTGATGGGGGCAAGGTGTTACGGTCTACTGGTTTTGAATGAGCCGGGAGAGGTAAAGGGCTGACGGCCATCAGGTTGAGAGCGCCCTCATCGGCTCCGTTGGTCTGCTTGGCCGTATGGGCGGGGTGACAAGGCCAGCTTACCGCTTGGAAAAGGGGCGGGACATACCAGCAGCGACGACGACAATGATGGCGTGCAAACTGGCGTGGTGGAAGGCAGTTTTGATTTCTCATCCAAAATTTGTGACGGCTTGGATGAATAAGGAGAAAACAGCAAAGAGGACGACAATATTGATTGTGCAGTGGCTGCTGCTGCTGCTGTTTGGACGGTTGTGGGCAATAATGTGGGTGTGGCCTTCACCTCAGAGCAAGGAACGCAAGGCAGAGACGCCGTTTTCTCCTCAGAAAAAGTTTTTGTAATGGAATGGTTAAGGAGCGTAAACAGTGATTCTCTTTGAGAATGACCAACTTTGGGACTTTGAGTATATCTGAAACACAGCTTTTGGCGTCCTGAGAGTCTGTTACGGCTTTTCAGTAACAGGTGGATGATTCTGGACTGACGCCTCACTGTTTTTGGATTCATATTCGGACAGATTCAAAGTGACGTCTTTATTGCATGTTGCTTGATTGACAGTTTCCTTTATATTTCCAGGAGTTGGAATATGTTTCACACTCAAGTCCATGGAAATGAGACTTTCAGAGTCCTCAGTATTCTCTGCACAAGTATTTGCTTTCTCAGCCCCGTGTTTCGAATGATCAATGGTAGGCCTTACTTCCACATCACAAGAGGTTTTTTCTTCACGTCCATGGTTGGTAGAATTGGTAAACGGTTTACTTTCTACATTTGTGATCTTGGTATCAATGCCAGCGTCTTCATTGATTTCTTGGTGATCAAGACTTGAGCTGAGATCAGGCATTTTCCCTTGATTTTCTGATTCATCCTTGAATCCGTTCACAATTTTTGGGCCAAATGATGTGGAGGTTACAGTCGACAAGACATTAAAGTTATTCTCAAGTGGAAGAATAGCTGGAGCACTGAGCCTGTTGTTCTGTTTGATAAGAGGATCGTCTAGATGTCCGTTCATTGAGGCAAGGTTGACAACGCCTGAAATGGATGGAGGTTTTGCAATGCTTTCCTTCAACATGTTGTAAAGTGTCCCTCCTGTTTCTTTACTTTCCTTATCAGAACGTCCAAGCTGGAGGTTGTTGACCTCTGTGACACTATTCTTATCAACACTGATTGATGCCGAATCTGACGTCAAATTCACACTGTCCTGGAAATCACTGTTGGAATGATCGACGCCAGCGTCATCTACAGCTTGATGGCCTTGATCGCGGTCTTCATATGATTGTACTGGCTGCTTGCCAGTGATGCTACTTACTTCCATGTCTTCAGGCTCATCAGCCTCTACTTCATCCTCCAGCTCTCTAGTATCCTCAATAGATTCATTAAATTTATCATTACAGTCTTCTTTCTCACCAGCTGTTTCTCCCCTCACATCCTCTGAGTTTGTCCCCTGGTCGGTTTTGTCATCTGCGTTATCAGCACTTTCATCGACGCTCACAACCTCACACTTGTCAACATCTTTGTCCTCTTTCTCAGCATTGCTGACATCGACTTTTTCTTGGTGGCTTTTTCTTCTTCCTCCTTTGGTTCTTCTTTCACCTTCAGATTATTTTCCTTCACATAATCCTCTGGTTCTCCAGACTCCATGCCTTCCACATAGATACCTCCCGTCAGAGGAAGAATCCAGAAAGTTCTCTTGTAGCGATCTTGACCAATATTGATGGCACGAAGACGAAGACAGGAGCGGAAGACTTTTGCCTGTATGCTGCGTGTTGCTGGAATAGAAGACAGAAATAAAATTGACAAAATAGAAACAAGCATCCCTCAGATTTTGACAAGACAGAAAGAGGGAGTGTATGAAATAGTGACACAGAACAGAGAGACTATTGCATTGGAGAACAGGATGGTGGGAGGGAGGGAGGGAGGGAGGAGGGAGGGAGGGAGGGAGGGGAGGGAGGGGAGGGAGGAGGGGAGGGAGAGAGAGGGAGAGAGAGAGAGAGAGAGAGATAGGGAGAGAGAGAGAGAGATAGAGAGAGAGAGAGAGAGAGAGAGAGAGAGAGAGAGAGAGAGAGAGAGAGAGAGAGAGAGAGAGAGAGGAGAGAAAGGGGGAGAAAGAGAGAGAAAGAGAGCTAGAGAGACAGACAGACAGACAGACTGACAGACAGACAGACAGAAAGAGAGAGAAACAGAGACAGAGACAGAGACAGACAGAGGAGAGAATCATACAAATTTGAGTGGAGAATAATAATGCAAGAAACAATGTTGACGTCAAGGGCATTTATTTGTACTCTGTTAAAAAAATATGAAGTCTGACTTGAAAAATCAAATCAAAAGAAAAGGTATTTTATCGATTATAATTCAGTATGTTTACAGGATAAAGGATTGTTACATTACTTTGTAGTAATCTTGTCATAAAAACTGCAACACTTGAGAATGTTTTTAAAAAAAATGAAGCAAATAATCAATACATCAGTCTCTGAAACACAAAAACACATTGGACTGTCTTACAATACATCTTTATCAATACGTCAGTCTTTGAAACACCAAAACACATTGGACTGTCTTACAATACATCTTTATCAATACATCAGTCTTTGAAACACCAAAACACATTGGACTGTCTTACAATACATCTTTATCAATACATCAGTCTTTGAAACACCAAAACACATTGGACTGTCTTACAATACATCTTTATCAACACATCAGTCTTTGAAACACCAAAACACATTGGACTGTCTTACAATACATCTTTATCAATACAAATCACAACACAAAGGTTACCTTTCTCAGGCCATCAATTTGTTTGTCAGATTCTTCTCGAGACATTGACTCATCGACGGGTTGCTGTAAATGACAATACAAGAAATCTTTTTTAAATTCCATCTTTGACTTTTTAAATTCCATCTTTGACTTTTCAAATTCCATCTTTGATTTTTTTCAAATTCCATCCATTTTTTCAAATTCCATGACTCTTCTTCAAAGTACCATAAAAATCTGTAAAGAGACATAAAAAATCCAACCCAACCTTGCCTGAAATGAGCGTACAATTAACACTGTCCCTAGTGAGAGGTGAAAATAATCATCTTCTTTCTTCCTTTGTCTTTCTCATTTCATCTTTTGATGTCTGGGTTAATTTTCCCTGGATGATTTTTTCTTCTCCAACTTACTCTGTCTTGGCACTTTTTTGTCTCTTTCTACTAATGTGAAATCAAAATAAATCTGACATAGGCATGGCTGTTCTATGTTTTGTACTATTAAAGAAAACCTTTCTGCAATACTGTTGATAAGGAGAAGATGACCTACTACAGAGATAATTAACAAGTGTCGAGTACATTTTCTCTGCTTGCCGAAAGAATGTGCCTAGATCAACAAAGGTTAACACCAAACTTCGACACTCACAAGAACATGATCAACTGTCCATCCTCGCATCTCACCATCCCTTTTGAAGCTCATACACGATGAGGTTAAGTACAATTTTTAAAAGAAACTCTTAAGTTTACAGCACGATGAGAGTTAATTACATTTTTTTTAAAGAAACTCATAGTCTGTTTTTTGAGTTGCAGAAGTTGGCATGGTCAGAGTTTGTTTTTTGAGTTGAAGAAGTTGGCAAAAGTTGAAGAAACTCAGATAAGTTGAAGAAGTTGGCATGGTCAGAGGTTAGTTGAAGAAGTTGGCACATTTTTTTTTGAGTTGAAGAATCATAGTCTTTGTTTTTTGAGTTGAAGAAGTTGGGATGGTCAGAGTTTGTTTCTTGAGTTGAAGAAGTTGGGATAGTCAGTTTATTTTTGAGTTGAAGAAGTTGGGATGGTCAGAGTCTGTTTTTGAGTTGAGGTGAATAGTCAATTTTTTGAGTTGAAGAGTTGGGATAGTCAGTTTATTTTTTGAGATGGTCAGAGTTTGTTTTTTGAGTTGAAGAAGTTGGGATGGTCAGAGTCTGTTTTTTTAGTTGAAGAAGTTGGCATGGTCAGAGTCTGTTTTTTTTAGTTGAAGAAGTTGGCATGGTCAGAGTCTGTTTTTTTAGTTGAAGAAGTTGAGAGCTATGAAGGAGCAATACAAAGAGGAAAGGGAATGAAATTTCTTGTTCTTTCATAGAAACTCACCCTACTCACCATTGCGGTGATCTCAGGGTGACTTACTTAAGAGGAAACAGCAAGATGAAAGAAGTAGGACCTATCAGTGACACCCGCCAACCACCCACAAGGGAATGAAAATAAAATTTAAAAATGGCAAAAAACTAGGACATTCACCTCAAAGGGGAGGGTGGAAGAGATTGATACGTTTGTGATGACACTGCTCGCTCCATCACTCTCATTACCGCTGCCCTCCTCATCCTCTTTGTCGTCTTCCTCCTCATCACTCCCCATCTTGGAAGAGGAGACGGTGTCCTCATCCTGAACTACTGAGGAAAAGCTGCTGTTGACGGTATTCGCCCCTTCGGTCGGTGGACTTGTGGATCTTGTTGAACTTCTTTGCTTGAAACACTCGCAGTCTGGCGGGTTGGAACGAGATGAAAATTCATGGGTTCAGCCAAAAGGATTTTTAAATATTTTTTTAACCTTCTTAAAAGGGTGACTAGTATGAAACAATTTAAAAGAAAGTCGTTAACAAGTAATCAATTTTTTTAATCAGTTCATTCATTCATGCATTTCTTCATCCATTGGATGAAATCACTGAAGCCAGTACGTTCTATTTGTTTAATTGCAAATTTACCCCTTGACCCCCATGGCTGAGTAGTTGAGCTGCTGGACTTGGAATCATGAGGTTCCATGTTCAAATTCCAGCAAAGCTAGCTCCGACATTGTGTTCCTTAGAAAAGATAATTGACACACGTTTTTCCAACTCGCCCCAGGTGCAAATGGTTACAAGCACTAGCTTGGGAGTAAAAACCTGCGCCAGACTATTTTCAGCCATTCCAAATTATGCTATAGAAAACGGGATAAGCTCCGGCTCTATGGTGGCTGTAACGGCCCTGAAGGAACTTAACTATACTTACTATATGCAGCAATCTCAATGTGAATTAAGAGGAAACAGCTAGATGAAAAACACGTGAAAAGTGAAAGGAAAGAAGGAGGACCTACCACTCAATAGCAACCCACCCAAACATCCTCGAACTCAGTGCCCTGACACAATACCATAAACATAAAGTAAACTAGTGCCAGTCAACTCACTGTCTCAGCTGCCCTTCCACAATCCACTTGTCTCTCCGCAGATTGTTGATGGACTCCATATGCTTGTCTATTTCACTGGAGAGAGAAACAGAGATGAACATAAGTCTTTTCATGCAGTAGAAAACCTCAACTAAGATTATTTGTACACCACTTTGCCATAACTTTCTAGCAAAATTGGTTTTATCTTTGTTTTCTTTTTATTTTCTTACTTCTCAGCATTGAGGTGGAAAGCTTATAATTATTGCTAAGAATAATACGAAAAGTTTTTAAACAAAAATAAAAATAAGGGGAAAATAATTATTAAACTATCAGATCGCTGGTATAGTGCAAAAACGCTACATCTCCAAATTTGAAGTTTTGAGAAAAATGGCTGTCAAGTTCCTCAAGCTCTCAACCTTCTTGGAGTTGCGATATGGCTGATCTGCTAAAATTGGCAAACTCATTAAATTGTGGGATATGCAACAATTTGAAACAAATATTTGATTCTGCTTTCATTATGACACTAATTTTCACCCACTCTTGGAGATGCAACAATTTTGCTATATAATACCAGTGATATAATGATACTCAATGGCAAAAATATGTTTTCTAAACACTAGTAACTCAAATCAGGGATTGAACGGCTCAAAACTATCCCATCAGATTCCCCTTTTTTCTATTTGTACGTTAAATAGCTAATACCTTGTAATGACTTTACTGGTGAGCAGTTCGTTACACAGGAATCCCAAAATGGCGGCTTTCTGTGTGGGATTCAGTGATTCCATAGGGTGTTCTAGGAGCCAGCCTGCCATCTGGATAGAGGGGTTACAATATGGGGGGAGGGGGAGGGGGGAAGTCAAGCAAAAAGTTGATAACAAGGAATGTCATGAAACGATTTCTAACTTTCCCATGAACAAACACCTACAAAAATACCATCCCTGCTATGGGACAAAAAACAACAGAGAGCAAAGGAAAAGAAAAAAAAACAGATAAAAAAGATTTCTTAAAAGATTTGTTAAAACTTGAGCACCACCCAACAATTGCTTTTTTCATTAAACAACGAAGCAAGACAAAAAAAAATACAAGAAGATGAAATTGATTATAACTTGTCTATTTCCTTGAGATTTATGCCACTGACCATAAATGCATTCATAGCCAATACTTAAAACAAGCAGAGAGGATAAAAAACAAATTTAAAGAAAGAAAAGAAAAGAAGAAGACCCTATCGGCCCCTCCCATTGATCACCTCTATCCATCTATCAGTCCCTCCCATTGATCACCTCCATCCATCTATCAGTTCCTCCCATTGATTACCTCCATCCATTTATCAGCCCCTCCCATTGATCACCTCCATCCATTTATCAGCCCCTCCCATTGATCACCTCCATCCATCTATCAGCCCCTCCCATTGATCACCTCCATCCATCTATCAGCCCTTCTCATTGATCACCTCTATCCATCTATCAGCCCCTCCCATTGATCACCTCCATCCATCTATCAGCCCTTCTCATTGATCACCTCCATCCATTATCAGCCCCTCCCATTGATCACCTCCATCCATCTATCAGCCCCTCCCATTGATCACCTCCATCCATCTATCAGTTCCTCCCATTGATTACCTCCATCCATTTATCAGCCCCTCCCATTGATCACCTCCATCCATTATCAGCCCCTTCCATTGATCATCTCCATCCATTATCCCCCTTCCATTGATCATCTCCATCCATTATCAGCCCCTTCCATTGATCATCTCCATCCATTATCAGCCCCCTTATTGATCATCTCCATCCATTATCAGCCCCTTCCATTGATCATTCCATCCATCTATCAGCCCCTTCCATTGATCACCTCCATCCATCTATCAGCCCCTTCCATTGATCACCTCCATCCATCTATCAGCCCTTCCATTGATCATCTCCATCCATTATCAGCCCCTTCCATTGATCATCATCCATTATCAGCCCCCCTTCCATTGATCATCTCCATCCATTATCAGCCCTCTTATTGATCATCTCCATCCATTATCAGCCCCTTCCATTGATCATCTCCATCCATTATCAGCCCCTTCCATTGATCATCTCCATCCATTATCAGCCCTTCCATTGATCATCTCCATCCATTATCAGCCCCTCTTATTGATCATCTCCATCCATTATCAGCCCCTTCCATTGATCATCTCCATCCATCTATCAGCCCCTTCCATTGATCATCTCCATCCATTATCAGCCCCTCTTATTGATCATCTCCATCCATTATCAGCCCCTTCCATTGATCATCTCCATCCATTATCAGCCCCTTCCATTGATCATCTCCATCCATTATCACCCTCCATTGATCATCTCCATCCATTATCAGCCCCTTCCATTGATCATCTCCATCCATTATCAGCCCTCTTCTTGATCATCTCCATCCATTATCAGCCCCTTCCATTGATCATCTCCATCCATTATCAGCCCCTTCCATTGATCATCTCCATCCATCTATCAGCCCCTCTTATTGATCATCTCCATCCATTATCAGCCCTCTTCCATTGATCACCTACATCCATTATCAGCCCCTCTTATTGATCACCTACATCCATTATCAGCCCCTTCCATTGATCATCTCCATCCATTATCAGCCCCTTCCATTGATCATCTCCATCCATTATCAGCCCCTTCCATTGATCATCTCCATCCATTATCAGCCCCTTCCATTGATCATCTCCATCCATTATCAGCCCCTTCCATTGATCATCTCCATCCATTATCAGCCCCTCTTATTGATCATCTCCATCCATTATCAGCCCTCTTATTGATCATCTCCATCCATTATCAGCCCCTTCCATTGATCATCTCCATCCATTATCAGCCCCTTCCATTGATCATCTCCATCCATTATCAGCCCCTTCCATTGATCATCTCCATCCATTATCAGCCCCTCTTATTGATCATCTCCATCCATTTTCGGGTATGCAACAACAACAACAAAAAAACCTTTCTCATCTTGGACATTTAGTGACAATATTGTTCTCAGCGCACAAACGCCAAATAGTTGACATGGAATACAAGCAGACAGAATATGGATACAGATTTATAATATTGAGTTATACATCCCTAACTAACCTCTTTTTTCCTCTAGCCTTAGCAAAAATGCGTAGAATTTCAGACATCGTGGTATCTGTCATTTCCATCTCTGTAATTTTCTGATTCAGCATTGTCACAGCCTGAAAAGTAAAAAAAAAAACAGGATAAACATAATATTTGGATCCTCTGTAATATCAGCCTTCAACAACTGCCTCAACAACTGTCATCATCATATAACCCCCCAGCAGGCCATTCCATTTAAAGTTCTCAGTTGGGAGCATATAGAGACAGAAGCCTGTTAGGCGCTCAAACTAACACTTGCCAAGATCTATCCCTACCTATAGCTGAGTACTCATTCACACCTAAGTCAAGTGAGGAAAGTAGAGTAAAATTTCTTAAGAGCACAACGCCAATACAAAAACACCCAGGCAAGCCAACGGTTTTGAACCTGTGCACATCGTGATAGCAAACTCACAACGTTACAGATTCACTATGACGCCTCTCACAAAAAATTACCTTGGCAAACAAATAAATTGATTAAAATTCTCAGAGCTTTTATAGAGTAAGTTTGACAAATTCATTCTGATTATAAATATAACACAAAAACAAAGCAAAAATGGTGGATAAAGAGCATAAAGCCCTGTGAAAGGTGGAGAGCCTGGGAAAAGCTGTAAAGGGGAGCCAAAGATAGGCCAATTTAAATCGTTCTCAGGCTTTGTGTGCATCCTGGCACAGAGAGAGTTAAAGCTAAGGTAAGATAAATGATAGATTCTCTACATAATAAGAAATTTAAATAATGATATACGCACGAAAATCGTCAATAAAAGGGAAGACAACAACAAATGCTCAATAGCAGCTTGAGGTAAAAAGAAAACTGACTTCTTTGGGATTGGGGACACTAACGTCATCCAGAGCAAAGCGAAGCAGGTGCATGACCAAGGACATTAACTCCTCTACGTCTTTTCAGAGTCTGACATCAATTCATTCTAAGATCTCCAACGTAGGCAAAGAGGATTTTTCTGTGAGACAAAAATACAAAACAAAACACAAAAATATCACCGCAAAAAGACAAACTAGCATTTACCAACATACGTCCCTTCCCCCTTTAACGCAAATAGAACATATCAAAAGTCTTAGGAATCATTCTGACGGGATGATTTAAAATCTTATTTGTAGTAATAGAACATATGAAAAGTCATAGGAATCTTTCTGACAGGATGATTCAAAATCCTATTTGTAGTAATAGAACATATCAAAAGTCATAAGAATCATTCTGACAGGATGATTCGAAATCCTATTTGTAGTAATAGAACATATCAAAAGTCATAAGAATCATTCTGACAAGGACGATTTAAAATCTTATTTTGTAGTAATAGAACATATCAAAAGTCATAAGAATCATTCTGACAGGATGATTTAAAATCTTATTTGTAGTAATAGAACATATCAAAAGTCATAAGAATCATTCTGACGGGATGATTTAAAATCTTATTTGTAGTAATAGAACATATCAAAAGTCATAGGAATCATTCTGACAGGATGATTTAAAATCTTATTTGTAGTAATAGAACATATCAAAAGTCATAGGAATTATTCTGACGGGATGATTCAAAATCTTATTTGTAGATAAAGCAGTAAGTTTAAACCTTGACTAACTTTTATCTTAAGTGAAATTAAATCACTATGTAACCTTTTTAAACAGTGGAAAAATGGAAACTAAAGGTAGGGAAACATGATACATATAACCTGAAAGATAAAATCTTAAAACACCCCATCCCCCCACAATAATGGCTAGTGAATTACGGATAAGAGTTGATATCTTGTGCAAGCACACAGGAAGCCAGAGTCAAAATTCAGGTATAATCAGGAAGCTTCTCAAGTGATAAGATGCTCAAATCTGTGGGGAAAAGCTTACTTTTTTTTTCGAGAAAAAAATTCCACTTCCTTTACAGTGATTTATAAACATTATTCTAAAATAAAAGGAAATCTGTCTTACCAAGGTTAAGAGCAAGACCAAAGTTATTGAGAAACTCAATAACCATCATGCAATCTGAAATAGGTTTTCCTGCCAGTCGGGATTTCAAAACGAGGAAACTCAGGCAGTTTCTGCAGAGGACAAAATCAAATTAAGAGAATTAACAGTAATTCCTGCAAATAATGTATTTCTCATCATTCTTTTCACAAATTGGGGACTCATTTTGAATGAAAGCTTTGCACATGAGTGCATGGCTGGATTCAAATTCTACCTGCATGAAGGGAATGGCTTGATTGATCGTTTGCTTAAATGGTAGGGCCAATAATAGGAGTGGACGCCTTTAACCAGGAGAAGATCAACGATGTTTTACTCTTTCCCCCATACAGACCTTATAACAACTTGGGAGAAGGATGGAGGGGGAGGAAAGGGGGCGGGTGATATTTTATGAAATTTCAGGAGACAAATTAGTATCGCGAATGACTGTTCAGACAATACCAAGACAACAAACACAGTGAAGCCTGACCTTTCTATTTTTCAGCTCCATATCCTCCACTGGCTTCTTCAGCTCAGCAGCAACCTCCATCTCCACCTTCCGTTGGTGCTGAAATACAAAAAGTATGAAGCTCGACGTGATAATGTAATGGAACACCTAAAGCCAACTGTGAGAACCTTGTACACTTTACATAACTACCTTTTAAAATGTTGTTTTTTTTAAAAATATTTTATTTTTAATTGTCAATGGATCAGCTTGAATGTGTAAGATTTTTTTTGTTACCTTTAGCATAAGTCATGTAAAGCGCCACTAAGCATTTGAGATGGATATTGGCACTATACAAATGCCTTTATTATTATTATTATTATTATTATTATTATTATTATTATTAAATTATTATCCTTATTAATATCATTATCATTATTATTATTAATATTATTATTATTATTATTATTATTATTATTATTATTATTATTATTATTATTATTATTATCATCATCATTATTTTATGAAATTTCCTTAAATTTTCCGTAAAAACACTGACCTGCTACATACATGCTTTTTGACAATTATTCATAGAATTGTTTATTATCTTTTTTTTCCCATATTTATAATATACATCACATCTATTGTGGACTGAAGTGCTGAACAATTTGGCATGAAAAGTCAACTCAGTTCTATCTATCAATTTCTTCCATCTTGAAGGATCAAGCTAAAAGTTGGTTAACAAATAAATTGTCAAAGTCAAATAAAAATAAGGCCTTTGATTGGCTTGGGGATAATCTAAGCAGTAAAAGGTCATGAGTTCAATCCCCAGCAGTGGTTGAAAACAAAAAATTTCTCAAGTTTTTTTTTCTGAGCAACATTTATCCCCCTGATCCAGGCAGGTGGATCGACACCCAGTCCTATAGGAGACGGGACAATAAAATGGAGATCCCGTGGGCAGATCACAACACTCTGTTCAGTTAAAGACCCCTTAGCAGTTTACAGGGCAGTCTGGGCAAAATTAAAAATCCTACCAAAAACACTGAGATCACCTTAGTTGTGGATGTGGGTAGAATCAAATCAAATCAAATCACATCAAACTAACAAAGGGAAGACCCTAGTGGAGATGTGACTTGTGTAGCCATTTAAAGCTTTATCCTTCTCCTGCATGTAAATATAACCCAATGTACACCTGTCTCTAAATTGACCTTTCAGAAATAGAGAGAAAAAATGTAAACTTGAAATGAAGGAACAACAACTTACCAATCTCATCTCTCTGAGCTTCATTTTCTCATTCAGTTTCTCTTCTCTTAGTCTTTCTTTGGTCTGGAGAATAATGACAGAAGGCATCAATCATTTGACAAGCATAAAAGAAAGAGATCCTCCATCTCAACATTTTGACATCTCATTTTCATCCGCAAGAAAAATTGTTTTTTAACACTATCAATCTCTCTTACATCAAGTAACATGTAACACACATTTTCCCCACTCTATCCAGGTGCAAATGGGTACAAGCAATAGCTTGGGTGTAAAATCATGCGTCAGACTAGTGTCCTGTCCAGAACGTGATTATTACCATCTGTTCTGCTTCATGCTACAGACACTAGCTCTGGCTCTATGGACTGTAGTGGTCTTGAAAGAACTTAACCTTCTCTTTCTTTCCTTTTTTCACAAGTAAAGCTCAAGTTCGTTCATAACTCTAATGCAGAATTTAGCACTGTTTTTCTTCAGTCAGTAATTTGTATACAAGGCATGTCAAAGAATCAAGGTCAAATTCAAATGGTACAACACCACCTTAAGAGAATATGGGTAACTGGAGGCAAGTATCTACCATAGTGAAATCTTAGCAGCTCAACTAAAGTGACACATGAAGAATTAAGAAAGAAAAAAAAACAAAAAAAGGAACAAGGAGAGATAAGAAAAGATAGAAAAAGGCAATTTGACCAGTAGCAAACGATTTACAAGAACCATGTACCTGTTTATCTTCTTGTTTCTTCCTCTGTTCTAGAGCCTTGACCAAAAGCAGGTGCTGGCGTCTCCTCTCTTTCTAAAAAAAAAAGAAAAAAAGTCAAGTCAGTGTGTGGCTCATGGTTAAAGAAAAGAGATATTTGTGAGTCATTATAACTGGTAAATGAAAGTTGCAATAGATTATACCATTAAATCAAGTGATCAAAGAAACAGGAGATAGGATGAATGACTTTCAGGGTCTAGTCAGTGGATGAATGACTTTCAGGGTCTATGAGATCAAAAGAAACAGGGAGATAGGATGAATGACTTTCAAGAATCAAGAAACAGGGAGATATGAATGACTGGGTCTATGAGATCAAAGGAATAAGGGAGAATAGGATGAATGACTTTGTCTATAGATTATCAAGAAACAGGGAGATAGGATGAATGACTTTCAGGGTCTATGAGATCAAAGAAACAGGAGATAGGATGAATGACTTTCAGGGTCTATGAGATCAAAGAAACAGGGAGATAGGATGAATGACTTTCAGGGTCTATGAGATCAAAGAAACAGGAGATAGGATGAATGACTTTCAGGGTCTATGAGATCAAAGAAACAGGGAGATAGGATGAATGACTTTCAGGGTCTATGAGATCAAAGAAACAGGGAGATAGGATGAATGACTTTCAGGGTCCATGAGATCAAAGAAACAGGGAGATAGGATGAATGACTTTCAGGGTCTATGAGATCAAAGAAACAGGAAATAGGATGAATGACTTTCTGGGTCTATGAGATCAAAGAAACAGGGAGATAGGATGAATGACTTATCGTATTCTATGAGAAAATCTTTCTGGGTCTAAGATCAAAGAAACAGGGAAATACTTTCACGAACAGGGAAATAGGATGAATGACTTTCAGGGTCCAAAGAAACGGGGAAGTTTGAATCATCAAACCAATAGCAGGCAGGTCTAACTCTTATCCAAAAAAATGTCCAAAACTACCACGCTTTCTTAGTCCCAAAATTTGAATCATCAACGCTAATTTATCCAAAACATGTGGGAAATAAAGCTTGACACACATTATCTTATTTGATTTTGTTCTATCTTATCATTTTTTAGTAGATTGTCTAAGGTTAAAACAAAAATATGAAAAATTAACAAAAAATATGAGTACAACCTTCCTTCATCTATCTAATGAATGAAATACTTCATGATCATTGTGACTTAAAAATAGCTCTTGTCCCCTTGCTTCAAAGCGTATTTTGTTATGTTAATAGAAATCTATGGAGCTGTTCACATCAAAATATGAACTGACAGGAAACCCACACCTGTTGTTTTGCACTTTGACACCAAAGACCATATATCAAGGACTTGAAACGAGAGACTCACCTGTTCTTTCAACATTATCAGTTGTTGTCGCTTCATCTCTTTCCTGGAAAAATTACATCAAAAGAAAGGAATGTAAGTAGATAGTCTTTTAACTTTTAGCATAACGAATCTGACATGTTTCATTCCTGAGAAATTAATGACAGAATTTTGCACTTTAACAATATTATTAATTCTTATCATCTTCACAGTAACGGAATTCGGTAGTCCAGAGGCAAGATGTTGGCCTCTCAACCCAAAGATCGTGGGTTCAACCCCCACCGATGGTTGAAACATTGTCTTAAGTTTTGGAGTACAAACCCCCCCCCCCCCCCCCAGGTAGGCGGATCGACAATTAGTCCCATCAAAGACGGACGATAAAAAGGAGGTCTCGTGTGCAGATCACAACACTGTGCACGTTAAAGATCCCTTGGCTGTTTAAAAATCCTACCAAAATCTTGAGATCACCATAGTTATTAATGTGGGTAAAATGCAATAAAATCAAATCTTCACAGTAGAAGTTTATTGTTACCTGAAATAAAAGAATATTGACATATGTTTTCATATCCATTGGGGGAAATTTTTTACTGTGAAGCCACTAAACAAAAATTCCAACAAGTTTCCTCATGACAAATAAAACAGCCACATTTGACGAAAAAGCTACTATTTACTGTTGTTTACTGCTGTTTTGGCAAATTGATTTCCATTCTTAAAGTTCCTACTGACACTGCAGGGCAATTACTTACATTACCATACTATGCAATCTAGCACTTGCCTTATTTCTTTTCACAGCATCGGCCAGTCTCATTTCTTCCAGTTCTTGTTGCCGACGGTTACTTGCTGTTGACCACAACAACAAAAAACCCATAATAACAAAATTATAACTAATTCAAAGCAAGCTATAGTTCGTAAAAGAACAACTTAGTGAAAAGACTTCAAATACATGGATGAAATCTTTACTGATAGAATACATATTTGAATTGTACATGGCAATCAATAACACACATATATATATATAGACATAATATTGAGGTTGAAGCCCCACATGAACACAAATAATACAAGCTCAAAGGAAGAAAGAGTTCTTTCCAAAACAAAGAAGCTGGACCTAACAAAAGCACCTATCAGCCGTCGGCACACACAAAGGTAGAAGAATATGATACACAAAAGACAAGGCACAAACCCGACACATCGGTGTTGATACCCGTGACCTTGTCCAAACAACAAAATAAACCAAACTACAATCTAAGCCAACTACACTCTTTACATTTAACATTGCAAGGGGGACTCAGTAGTCCAGAGTCAAGGTGTTAGCCTCTCAGCCAAAAGGTTGTGGGTTCAAGTCCCGCCAACGGCTGAAACGTTTTCTCGAGTTTTTTTATATAGTAAAATCTACCCTTCTGGTCCAGGTAGATGGATCGACACACCTAATCCCATTGGAGGCGGACGATAAAAGGAGGCTCTGTGTGTATATCACAACACTCTGTGCACGTTAAAGATCCCTTGGCTGTTTACAAGGCAGCCCGGGCAAAATTAAATATCCTATCAAAAACCCTGAGATCACCTTAGTTGTGTATGTGGGTATATAAATCAAATTAACAATGTCGGCTCGAAATCACATTTTCCCAACTACACATAAAACGTAGTTGAGGAAAAAGGCCTTCAAGTTCTCAGCTGGAAGGGAAGAGAATGTGGAGTGAAAATAAATATTTGCTTGTTTAGCTGAAATTTATCCCATCCAATCCACCGTGGCGATATCAGGATAAATTAATAGGAAAATAACAAAATGAAAGATAAGTGAAAGAGCAAAAGAAAAGAAGTAGGACCTACCAGCAAATTACCCTCCCAGTTTAACATGAAATGCTAGTGAAATTTTTGACAAGCGTAAAACAATTCGGTTTCAACTTTTTGTGAGACAAGACTTTTTGACAAGAGTAAAAAGAATTCGGTTTCAACTTTTGTGAGACAGGACAATCCGACCACTGTAAATCTGATAACGATCACGACTCTTAGCTCATCCGTCAAGAAAGCAGTAAGGACAATTTCATTGTAAGCCAACAATCAAATAGAATTTCCCACCTCAATGATTTGCTGAGCGCGCATTTCTCGCTCTTTTGCGGAGTTGCTCTTGCAGTCTGAATCTCTCTTGTTGTTTCATCAGTCTTTGCTGTTCTTTTTCTTTCTGTTTCTCCAATGCTGGAAGGGAAAAAACAGAAAGTTTTAAAGATTACAACTAAACCACGTCCTAGAACTTCATTAGTAGTTACAAAGACACTGTCTATAAACATGATATTGAGAGAAAATGCAAAGTTCACGAACACTTCAACGGTCTACATACATTTCAAATTTCACATCAACTTTTCGTATTCCCAGTCCTTACTTAGTGTTCAGAAATACTAAGTATCTGTACCCAAATAATTTTCCTGCATACACCTTCTTAAAGTTTTCTTATTATATTAAAATTTCTACCAAAAGAAAATTAATGACATAAAGAGACTGCTCATTTGAGTATTTTTAAGAGAGTGGGTTTACTTCGGGCTAACTCTTTGTCTGCATGTTTGTGTGCTTTCTTTTTCCTTTTTTCTTCTTCTTATTTATTCGAAAAGCATGAAGCTTGAAGGACTATCAATTCACCTTTGTCTTCTTTGAGCTTCTTCTCCATTTCTTTTTGTCTTTGTTTTTCCAATTTCTTCTCAAATCTCAATTCAGCAGCTCTTCTTGACATTTCTGCAAATCAGACAGAATTCGCTTTTTAAAGTATCATTTCGCCTTCTTTTTCAGTAACGAGTTAAAGAATTATATGAATACCGTGTGACAAATACTTGATTTTATGATTATGACAAGGTCACCCAAAAAAAAAATTCTATCATCAAAAAGATCGAAAAGAAATCTTCTTTAAAAGTTTTGAGTGCTTGACGACGGAGCCTTTCATAAGAAAAACAAACCTTGCAATTCTATCCTCCTCTTCACTTTGTTTTCCATGATTTGACGGGCCAGAGCTTGCTCCCTCATGACCTTCTCTCTCTTCTTCCTGGCCAGCATCTGCATTCTGGCCCTCTTGCCCTTGACATCTCAATGCGCTCCAAGCACTTCCAGTATCAGTCAGGGGACAGGCGTAGACTGAAATTCAAGAGAATGTTAAAAATGAAAGACAAACATTAGGAAAAGTAAGATACTACTAAGGGGAAAAATGACAAAATGAAACGATGATCACAAGAATTGCTATTGCTAATGGAAAAGCCCACCTCTGGTGGGGTGGGTAGTACATAAATAATTCTAGATCTAAGTTTACATCTAACTCTATTGACGCTCACTAAAGGCTTGAACTTGTCTACCTACATGTATCTGTTCCTTTTGTCTAAATGTAACTTTGTCGCTGAAGTCAGAGCCTTCTCTTTTTTCTTCTTCTCAGGTATGATGATCCTCTAGATTTAAATCTTAGATTTTAAGCGATTTCGTACTGCCTTTAGATTTTGAATTGAGTGCGTCTTCATCAGTTCATCTTTAGTTCTTAAAAGAAAAAATCATGGCGTACCCGCCCATTTTTTTTGTTGCTTTCCCCTTCTTTTTTTGCTTTCCAGTTCGTAAAAATAACAAACATCATGGCCTTCCTTGTTTAAGTTTGCTCTCATGTGCGGCTTGTAAATGTAAATAATGTTATATTTTCATCCTTTTGAATCACTGAAAATGAAGAGGCCGATGCAACTCTACGTCTAATTTTGAGCAAGTATGCAAATTATCACGCATAAAATTGATTCAGCGTTACATGATCCAATTCTACGTTCATTATAGTGTACAGATTAACAAAAGCTTGAGGTATGTATAACCATACAAATTTTCATTAAATCTTCATTAATTTTTTATTATTTTGAAATAAATGATGCTTTTCTTTTCTTTATCAAATACACATATATATGAAACATTTAATTTCAAGTATATCAACCCCCTTAACATTTATAAAAGAATTTATATATGACTTTTATGACTGTTGTAAATACTTTTGAGACTATTAAAATCACATTAAAATAATCTACGTTACTGTTGCAACTTTTTAATCATATTTATTAAAGTACACTAATTGCTTCCCCCTTAATAAAGGCTTGAATGGCGATGAATTGAAATTACAGAAGCAGACAAAAACAAAAGACAACAAGCAAGAATAATGTCCAAAGACGAGTAGAAAATTACGTACTTGGCCTCCCCTCACTTCAAAGAAATGCCCAACGTTGACTTTGGTGTTGAAGGAAAAGTTCTCTCTCCCAAAAGGTCAGAATTTGGATTCCGTTCTAAATACTGAAAGGTCGAAACAAAAGCATAGAAATGTGCAATTAAATGTATATAAACATTCATGAATGTAGCACGTACAGTACAGACAATAATAATACACTTTTGTGTTATACAGCATATGATACGTTTTATAATATACTATATCATTAAAACTCAAGTACCGTAAAACTCAAAAAGACGACAGTGGATTCTTTCATTCATGTCAGCACATAAGTTTGTTTCGTAATTCTAAACTCACTGTCAGTAGAAAACACAATAACATTTTTACTGATGACAGATAAAACTGAAAACAAAAATATCCCAGTTACTTTTCACTATTAAAGAAAATCCAGACTCAAAATCATTAATTTGTTTTAGCCCTTCAGTGTCCCTAACTCTCACCCTCATCACATCTGGAATTGTCTTCATCTTCTTGCCACACGGGGCAAGTACAGCACTTCTATTTTGGCGGCCCATGCCGCTAATGATTGTCTGCCGATTCCAGCCGTGCTCCAACGGAATAACCAGCTCTCTCTCATTCGTCTGGTAGCATCGTTTCTTGGATGGCGAGTCTGAAAATGAGCAAAGTGCTTGTATTTATTAAGAATGCCTCTGCCCGAACAAAGATTCAGTTACAATTGAATTTAGAGATGAATTAAACGTCAGTTGAATTAAAGCGCAAGAAAACTTTATTAAAAGGTACTGCAATCATTATACGTTACGACTTGTGGGTTTAAAAGTACCCATGAACTTTATGCCACTATCAGACACCCAAAAAATTAAACAAACTTTGCTATCCAATATTCACGACTTATCTTTCCAAATTACAATTGTTACTGTATTCTCTTATTCTAAGCAACACTTCAATTCTCAGGTGTATAGCCTGAACGATGGAAGCACTTTGTACTCACACTGAAATACAACAGGCCATACAATGTGAAAATTATATTATGTATCACTAATTTTTCTTTCTTTCTTTATCAGTTCCCATTCTACCTTTCGGTGCATGGGTTCAGATGCCCGAGATGATCTTTCTCCAGGATGCCGTGTCCTGGCATTTTCTGTTTCCTTCCAAAAATGTTAAATTTCTATTCTTCAATGCCTCTTTTATATCTTCTTCTCACTTTCTCTGTGGTCTGTCTTTTGGTCTTTTACCTTAGGCTTTAGCATTGTATACTGATTTAGCTATTCTATTGTTATTCATTCTGTTTACATGCCCAAACCATCTCAATTGATTTATTTCTATCTTAGTTTTTATGCTATCTGCTTTGGTTTGATCTCTTATTGTTGTGTTTCTGATTTTGTCTCTTTTTGTTTTCCCTTCTACTCTTCTTAAATATTTCATTTCAGCTGCCTGTACTCTACTGTATTCTCTACCGTCTAAGGTCCAGGTTTCACTGCCATAGAGGGTAGTAGGACAATAAACTGTGTTGTATACTGCCATTTTGGTTTTTGTTGACAACTCTTGTTTACCTACAAATGCCTTTCTTAGATGGTTATATATTGCACTTGTCTTTTGGATTCTCTGGCTAATTTCTTCTCTAGTTTTCCCTCAGAGTTAAATCATTACTCCTACATAATTGTAGCTTTGAACTTGTTTTAAATTCTCCCTGCTCAATTAAAAATTTTGTGGTTTAGCTTCCTAGTTACTAGCATTGTTTTGATTTTCTTTGCATTTACTCTCATTCCTCTTTTATTTAGTTCATTATTTGTAATATCGATATTCGACTGAAGGTCACTTTCTTATTTTCCAAACAGAACTAAATCATCTGCAAATAAAAGCATTGATACATTTACTGGTTTTGAGCTTCCACATACCTACATTCATTTTCTTCATTTTTGAGGATGCTTTAGTGACTGAATCCATAAATGTGATAAACAAAAGAGGACTTAGGACACAACCCTGTCTTACTCCTATATCTACATCAAATTCTGCAGATATGTTTTCAGCTACTCTCACTGCACATGTTGGTTTATTGTGAAAACTTTTAATAGCTTCTATTAAATTTTGCTCTACATTGTGTTCTTTTAAGGAATGCCATAGTTCGTCCCTCCTCACAGTGTCAAATAGTTTTCTAGATCTATAAAACACAGGTGCAAGTCAATGTTTCTCTGAATACACTTCTTCCTGGTCTAAATCCACTCTGATGCTCTCCAATCTGATCCTCTACTCTTTTCCTTAGTCTCATTTCCAGTATCTTGGCATACACTTTTCCTGGTACGCTAAGTAGTGATATCCCTCTATAGTTTGAGCATTTCATAGTTGATCCTTTCTTATGTATTGGTACTACCGTTCCTTTTCTCAGTCGGCTGGCACCTGAGACTCGTGGAGGGGGATCATCTACTCCCGTACAGGTGCTCATCTGTCCACTGCCCGGGTATCACTAACAACTCTGGGATATGGGATTTCAAATTTTCAACATCCACTCTATAGAAAAGTTAGGCTGTCTATCCTAATCCTAACAGATGAGTGCTGCTGCTAAAAGAACGTTTTTGTGCAAATCAAACTCGACATCACATTTTCTAATCTACGGCATTTGATCAAACATGCTTGGATGTACATCTTTAAGCATAACTTTCTTCCTAGCCTTACAAATGAACTTTGAACCTCATGACACCAACTACCGTGTTAACACAATACCAGTTCAAAGTGGACGGCCATAGGCTAAACTTACTCTGCTCACTGCCATCTCCGCACGTTTTGGACGATTCACCTCCTTCAGAGTCAGTGGCTGAAACAACAATGAATTTCGTTTTAAAAACTCAAACTACACTAATTGTCTTTTATCAAATGCATAAAAAGCAACCCAACAAGAACTCAAATCTTTCAAGTTAAAAAAAAGATAAAACCCATTCATGTATCGCAGCTATACTATTAGTGACTTAAATTGAGTATTAAATCTTAGTTGGAACATGATTTATAGAACGGTACTGTTTTGAAGGAGTGCATATCACAGATTATCAACATGGTTTGCTTCATCGTAATTTACTATCCACCATACACAGTGATTTCAGGGTCGCAGCTGTCAATCTTTTTAAATTTCGAAAAACAGAAAACTTGTTAACTCTCACAACTAATTTTTGTTTTATGGAAAAGTCATAAAAACGTGCAAAATATGTTTTCACACACTGCCTGGCAGCTATGCAGAGTGAATTAAGAGAAAGAACAAGGTAAAAGACACGTGGAAGGGTGAAAGGAAGGAGGTAGAGGAGTTTCATAGAAATTTACCCTGCCCACCATGAGTTGATCTCAGGGTAAGGAAGTAGGAACCATTAACCGTCAACAATAAACTTTCAACTCCATCCTACACAAAACTTAACGATATCATGTTACCAACTAAAATCAATCAACGAGGTCATTAACATTTTCGAGACACTCCAGGCTTGTGAGGCATTATTCTCCCCCATAAGTGAACTACTGCTGGGACAAACTATCGTCTAATCAGCACGGTGTGAGGGAAAAGATAAGTAACACAAAATACACACACAGAAAAAAAAACAAAACAAAAAATTCTTTATATATCAACAATAGCCCCTGCTTGACGGACCTGACCAACACAAAGGAAGATGAAGTGAATAGGAGAAATGACTGGTAAGTAGGTAACGATTTCTACGATACTTACAAGCATCTCCGTCTCCGTCCATGCTCTCATCCCTGCCATCTTTATAGACGTCACTGAGACTTCCTGTACCTAAATAATGGCTATGGCTGTTGACGTCAGAAGTACCAGAATGGCCCTCCTCCTATGCATAAGAGAAAGAAGAAAAAAACATGAACACTTGAAAGGGTGGGGGGACCCAGAAGAAACAAAGAATTCTTTTCATAAAACACTCCGATTTATAGTCTCATTAATGTTCCAATGCTGTTAACAAATAAAAGATCTAAAAAATAGTCAGAAAATAAGAGGCCAAGGGTAAATTAATTTTTTTTTATGAATAAATAAAAATAGACATATTCCACTTACATATTTTTTCCAATTTTGCCACAAAGAGATTTTGAACTTTGGTTAAAAATAAATAAACGCCTTTCCTTGCCACCCTTCTTGTTGTAAAATGGATGTGAAAATGTGGTACGGTCTTAGGCAGAGATCAAAGGGTCTTAGGCAGAGATCAAAGGGTCTTAGGCAGAGATCAAAGGGTCTTAGGCAGAGATCAAAGGGTCTTAGGCAGAGATCAAAGGATCTTAGGCAGAGATCAAAGGGTCTTAGGCAGAGATCAAAGGGTCTTAGGCAGAGATCAAAGGGTCTTAGGCAGAGATCAAAGGGTCTTAGGCAGAGATCAAAGGGTCTTAGGCAGAGATCAAAGGGTCTTAGGCAGAGATCAAAGGGTCTTAGGCAGAGATCAAAGGGTCTTAGGCAGAGATCAAAGGATCTTAGGCAGCGATCAAAGGGTCTTAGGGGGTCTTAGGCAGAGATCAAAGGGTCTTAGGCAGAGATCAAAGGGTCTTAGGCAGAGATCAAAGGGTCTTAGGCAGAGATCAAAGGGTCTTAGGCAGAGATCAAAGGGTCTTAGGCAGAGAGATCAAAGGGTCTTAGGCAGAGAGGCAGAGATCAAACGGTCTTCAAACGGTCTTAGGCAGAGATCAAAGGGTCTTTAGGCAGAGATCAAAGGGTCTTAGGCAGAGATCAAACGGTCTTAGGCAGAGATCAAACGGTCTTAGGCAGAGATCAAAGGGTCTTAGGCAGAGATCAAAGGGTCTTAGGCAGAGATCAAACGGTCTTAGGCAGAGATCAAAGCGTTATTGAACTTGACATTTATTGGGTCTACAAATTTTATTTTCCTACAAATCTTGACAATTTATTGGGTCTTTTTATTTTCCTACAAATCTATGTTTTCACCAATAGCATAAAAATTACTTTTTTCATTTGTCAATGACTGTTTCCATGTAATATTCCCCATGTAACCTGACATATGAGGGGCGGGAAAAAAAACCCAACCTCAAACAAAAATAAATTTCCTGATAAAACAAACAAACAATGAACAATTTCGAAACACAACGCTTACCGGATCTATAATGCCAAATTTTCGCTGTAATTCTCGCAACTGTTCTTGGTGAAGCTGAAGTTGTCTCTCAAGAGAATTTGCATCTGAATGCTGTGGAGGAGATGAAACACAAACATTCAGTGGTGCCTCATCTTAGAACTACGAGTCTGTGCGTGCTAATCAGTACAAACCTCTTTTGAAATCAGTTTTTGGATTATATCTCTATTGCTACTCATCTATCAATCTTTTCATCTTTCTGTTTTATCTACATGTCTATCTATAAAAGGTACAAGGGACATACATCTACCTTGCACAAAGAGATATATATATAACCATTTGATAAGACTACTCTATTATCGTTTTTCTCACTGGGTAAGAAATCTTTCATAAAAAAAACTACAACAAAATGTTATCCGATCCTTTATGATGATGATGATGATAATGAATAATAAAGCAGCATCCATCTCCAGCAGGATAAAACTCTCCGCAGATACCTCCCATTAGATTCTGTTTCTGCTTCCTTTTGCCATATTGCAACCATGTGTTTTCTAATATTATCATCATGCATTTATAAAATTATCAATATTCTTCAGGTAAATCAACGTTCAAATTTTTCTTTCTGTTTATCTTTCAACAAGAGAGAAGACAGTACCACCTTAAATGCGCTCCGTCTAGTATTCATTATTGTGAATAATGGACCAATCTTAACGTTGTTAGGCATTATGCTCCAATTAGGAAACCCCTGCTTATCATTAAACTCTTCTTCATTCTTCATTATTTGGTTTGATTAGTGTCTTGTTTACTAAGCTCTCTGTGTATTATCAACTGATAGATTTGATAGAGACTCTTGTATTCTTTATAAAAGAAAACAAGACAACTTAAACAAGTGAACCACGAAACAGATAAATACAACAAGCAAAACCAATTTCAGGTCTTTTCTAGAAAACATAAAAAGAAAGAAAAGAAAGAAGAATTTCTTTATCAAAAAAGAACATTTAAATATACAGTCCACAAAAAGAAATGCATATATATGAGTATGCGTGAATCCTTTCGATGACTCATCGTTCATATTTCAGAAGAGTATTTTGTTTCGCTATTGTGAGTGAGTTCTTTTCAATCGATACTTTATTCTTATTCTGCTGCCATCAATAAATCAAAGTTTCCGTGATTTTGTCTTTTTGTACTCTACCTTTTTTAGATATAATATGCGTTTCTTTTGTGGACAGTATATATATGAAAAGATAAAATCAAACATTCTGCCTGCACCCCATCACAACACCTCCCCATCCCCGTCAAAGAATATATGATTTCAAATGTACTAAACACAATCACATACAAAAAAGAGCCGTGAAAAAGTCCAAGAGTCGCCTTTAAAACAAAGTCCATAAACTTTCCGAAATGCATCGAAAAAGTACCCACCCGTCTCTCAAATTCATGATTGGCCTCAGCGTCTTTGGTTGAAGACGAAGCAGAACCGGACGGCTCGTCTAAATCTTTCTCCTTTCCAAGCCTTTCCTTCTGTACAGCAGTCCAGTGCTCCAGCCATTCCTGATGTTTCAATCCATGCTCAGTAAGGAGACTGGCCATGCTACTGTCTGGTATTCCTATCCTTTTGCGGATTTGATCCGCTAACTGTTTCCGGCGACTGTCGTCCATACAGTGCAACGGATTGGACGGGTCAAAGGGAGTAGAATCTTCATTGATAGCTGTCTCTGCCTGTTTAATGAAAAGGAAAGGAAGAAAGATGTAAAGGGAACATTTTGAAAACATTGATTTCCATGCCTTTGTTTAATGCAATTCAAAGATGATGTCTTGTTGATTGTCTTTGAAGACAATTGATGGTGTTCGTGGCCGACCCATTTTCCCCCATTTGACCCATGTGCAAATGGGTACAATCACGTACTGGGGAAGTAAAACCTGCATCAGACTAGTAGCATCATGTCCTGGAGGTGAATACATAATAATCTGTTCCGCTTCACGCTATAGAAACCAGGATAAGCTCCGGTTCTATAGGTTGTAATGACAATGAAGGAACTTAACTTCTTTTTTATATTGCGGCTGAAATTTACAGGCTGCTAAAGATTCTGACATCAACTTAAAGACAAGAGCTGTGATTTGTTTGGTTTCATTGGAATTTACCTTGCTTATGTGCGGTAATCTCAGGGTGAATTAGGATGAAACAGTAGTAAGATAAAGAATGTTGTGACAGAATGAAAAGGAAACAAAACAAAGGGCCTCCCAGGAGCACCCGCCAACCACCCACTCAGCCCATAGAACTGGATGAGATAGTGACAGAAAAACATTCAAACTTCTTCCCTGTGTAAGCAAAACCAGTGACACACTACACAACACTGAAATTCAAGATGGAACCAAGTCAAGCTTCGGTGACTCTGTGACCAAGACCACTTTCTTTCATGCACTCTTCACTTGCAATCTCTTATAGTTTCATTTACGACATCTAGGTATTAAGAAATGACAACAACAAAAAACGGATAGAAAGTTTAGAGAATTTGTAAGGATCAATCATACACATTTGCTGTAACTGAGTAGATTTTAACCGATCATAAATCTCAATTGAAACATTGGAAGAAATGATGATAAAAATGGTTTCCACTTTGATTAATTCTCTCCACCTCCTCCTTACTTTTGATTTGCCTGCATCATCATTGTGGCTGTGGTTTGGTCCACGTGAGGCATCCTTCGGTTGCTTATCAGCGTCTGATGACTTTGGCATTCCATTGGTCAGTCTGGCTTTGACATCATCTCCTGGATCGGGTGTCTTATGACATAAGAACGAATATTGAGATGATAAAACAGAAAAAGAAAAAGGCAAGAAGAGGTGTGAAAAGTTAACACTTGCTTTACATCCCACTGAAAGATGTGAAAATTGAGAACATACAGGAAAGCTGAAACATGAAATCATCCAGAATAAGACACTCATATCCAACAGCATCACAATCAACACACATGTAACGTATGATATGAAAGGATGGAACCCTTGTCTTAAACTGAGCATGGCTAATACTTTTAAATGTGCTGTCAGTGGCCGAATGGTTAGGGATCTTGAGGTCCTGAGTTCAAATCCGAGCGAGCTAGGTCCATCGCATTCCCCAATCGACCCAGGTGCAATAATGGGTACATGCACTAGCTCAGGAGTAAAACCTACGTCAGACTAGCATCCTGCCCAGGAGGTGAGTGATTATATCACCTGTTCCCCTCCACTCTATACAAACCCGGAAAAGCTCAAACTCTATGGCCTTGAAGGGACTTTACATGGTTAACGATTAAAAATGTAAATACAGGTATCAAGGGGACACTGACAGTGATGCAATCATCTTTCAACACCTTTACCTCTCTAGTTCTTTTGTCCCCCTTGGATTTATCTCCTTTCACTCTGTCTCCTTTCTTGGACGACACTAACGGCGACTGGGACCTTCTTGCTGACGACTGGCCACTTTTTATGACTGCTGCTGGATTCAACTGCAGCGGAAGAGAAAACTTTGCAGCCGCTGATGTTGCAGCGGCTGACGCTGAAGCAGCCAGCAAGGATGAAGAAAGATCCAAATCAGGTCGATGCATGAAGAGCGACTGGGACAGGTAGGCAAGTTCCGGAGACAGGTGATATGGCGTGATTAATGTCCGGGGGTCGAATGAAATTTTCACCCAGGAAGATTTTTCGAGGGAATATTTATTTGGTTCTGAGGATTGGTTTAGAGGATTGTGCAACGCGGATGACGATGAGGATGATGATAACAATGAAGAGTCGTGCTGATGGGCTTGAGGTATTTTTGAACTGTTATACGTCGTGCTGTTGCTGGATTTCTTCGCTTGACGAGAAGAGGAGGATGATGATGAAAGGGTCGTCGCCCTTTTTACCGCCTTCATTGACCAGTGGAGATGACAGGGGCAGCTGGTAGGCGGAGCCGTTGAGAGCCCAGTTGGAAAGGTAGGGGGCAATGGCAGCAGGATCAAAGTGCGATGGCAAGGAGGCGTGGGAAGAGGGTGAGAGCAGGTTGAGCGGTGTTGAGGACGGCGCCCTCTGCTGAGACGAGGGTGACGGTGATGACGATGGAGTTGGTGTTGATCGCGAGTTTTTCCCTCTCTTGGGCCGAGGGTGACGATGAGGTAGGTGGTGGAGATCCGAGCTCATTTGGATATTTGGGGATGCCGTATAACGAGGCTGTTGTGAATGGATAGAGATTCAGTCAAAACGTTTCAGAGAGTAATTTAATTACATCTTCTTTATATTGATAATTCTTTCTAATCTGACCCCACTTTCTTTTTTTTTTCCTTTTGAAATAAACCATTATAACACTTAATTAAAAAAACAACCCACAAATTAAAAAAAGCCCTCCCTAGCTAAGACACACCACATTACATCTGAGTGAAGAAACAAACTCATATCACAAATTTTCAAACTTTATTCTGACATTGTGTATATAGGCAGATAGTCAAAAAGACGTTATCAAATTCTTAGTTTTAAAAAAATGAGAATCACGTTAACACTAAAAAAAAAATAAAGAAGAAAAAGACCTCTTTGAATTTCTCTCAACAGAAAAATAAAGGATACTTTAAACTATTAAACTGACCCTCTGAGATAAAATGACATGTTATTAAAATTTTCTATTTTTTTAAATGTATACTGATGAATTTTCATTTCATATATGGAAAAACAAATTCTTACCCCGCAGACTACTTCAAACCTGCAGAACCGCCCCGTAATATTAAAAAAACCCAATGATAATTGAATTTGATTTTATCCCTTTTAAGCTAAATAAAATAAAAAGACTGCTGTGCGCTGATTTTTCTGGCGAGGTCTGATAGTTAAGCAAACTCAAAATGACGTCTCTGGACTTTCAACCCCATCTCACTTTAGTTTCTGCCGCTAACCAAGGGTTTCTTTTTAAAACATACAATTAACCTTCATACACATACTTTTCAAGGTAAATACAGACTTAATAAATGACAGCAAAAAAACCAACATACTAAATACAAACAGCTCAAAGCCAAAAAAATAACCCATACTTATATGAAGAACTCAAAGCCAAAATACCCATACTGAAAACAAAGAACTCAAAGCCAAAAAAAAAACTCATACTAAATACTCTAAGAAAAAAACCTAAATATGAAGAACTCAAAACAAAAAAACCTAACTAAATTCAAAGAACTCAAAGCCACAATAAAACCCATACTAAAATATACTTTTCACTTACTGGTTGACAGCTGTAAATGGTAAATGAACTAAGAGTTTGTAACTAAAACCCTGTGTTAATAATTGTGAACCAAGAAGAGCTTGTAACTAAAACCCAGTGTTAATAATTGTGAACCAAGAAGAGCTTGTAACTAAAACCCTGTGTTTAATAATTGTTTTGTAACTAAAAACCCTTTAATAATTGTGAACCAAGAAGAGCTTGTAACTAAAACCCAGTGTTAATAATTGTGAACCAAGAAGAGCTTGTAACTAAAATAATTGTGAACCAAGAAGAGTTTGTGTGTTAATAATTGTGAACCAAGAAGAGCTTGTAACTAAAACCCTGTGTTTAATAATTGTGAACCAAGAAGAGCTTGTAACTAAAACTCTATGTTAATAATTGTGAACCAAGAAGAGCTTGTAACTAAAACTCTATGTTAATAATTGTGAACCAAGAAGAGCTTGTAACTTAAACTCTATGTTAATAATTGTGAACCAAGAAGAGCTTGTAACTAAAACTCTATGTTAATAATTGTGAACCAAGAAGAGCTTGCAACTTAAACTCTGTGTTAATAATTGTGAACCAAGAAGAGCTTGCAACTTAAACTCTATGTTAATAATTGTGAACCAAGAAGAGCTTGCAACTTAAACTCTATGTTAATAATTGAACTGATTTGACAAAATTTACTAAGATTAAACTGAAAGCCATCGTCTTACCAGCTGCCAAACTGTGGCTGAGAGCAGCAGCATGGAGGGGGTTTGGAAGTGCCCCAGGCCCCCAAACAGACCAGGAAAGGCAGTGGGCTGGGCCAGGAAGGGGTACGGGTGTGGAAAGTGGGTGGCTAGGGATGTAAGGCAAACCAGGTGCTGCCAGGGGGTGCATACCTGTAATACAAAGAAAAGATGGACGAAAACAATATTGAATTCAACAAAAACAACAAATACCCAAAGATCTAGATATGTCTATTACATTTTTGTTTTCATTGTAAAAGCTTTAAAAAGATGAGTAAATGAAAGTGTGAAAGATATATCTATTATATTTTTGTTTTCTGCATTGCAAAAGCTTTCTCTTTAACGAAAGATGAGTAAATGAAAGTGTGAAAGATATATCTATTATATTTTTGTTTTCTGCATTGCAGTAAATGAAAGTGTGAAAGATATATCTATTATATTTTTGTTTTCTTTGCAACTTTCTCTTAACGAAAGGGAAGAAGAAAAATACCAGATGCACTCGCTTTTGGACTTTGATTTGATTTACCCACGTCCACAACTAAGGTGATCTCGTCTAGGGTTTGGTAGGATTTTTAATTTTGTCCGGACTGTCTTGTAAACAGGCAAGGGATCTTTAAAGTGTACAGCAGTGTTTTGAGCTGCACACGCGGGGCTTCCTTTATATCGTCCGTCTCCGATGGGACTAGGTGTCGATCTACCTACCTGAACCGGTGAGGGGGGGGGGTGGGGGAGTAGATTTTGCTCGGGGGGGAATCGAGAAAATGTTTCAATCTAACACACAACTTTCTTTCTTTCTATCTTATCAGTTCCCATTCTACCCTCCGGTGTATAAGATACACACAACAACGACAAAAACACAAGTTGCATAATTAATTTCTTGGACATGAAAGAAGTAAGAAGAAGTTAATGAAGACAGTCTTTCTTACCCAAAAGGTGTGCGGGGTCAAAGGCCAGACCTGGTTTGGGGCTGGGGATGCTTTGGATTTGTCCTCCTTACTCATCTTTCCGCCTCCAACATCTGGTGGTGCTAGTAGGGGTCTTGAAAGGTAAGGGACCAAGGGGGGTCAAGGGTTTGTAAAAAACACTAACCGGTCTGTGACCAGGGATGGGGATCACCATTGCTCCCTGCCACCTGTAACTTTGATGAGATTACCCCTTCTGGTCTTTGTCTCGAGAAGTACTGAAA
>JAXRKP010000822.1:95000-112500 GCA_037039925.1 Doris montereyensis | reverse complement strand
CCCCACAAAGGCATGAAAACGGAATATTTGAAGTGAATTGAAAATGGCGAGAACATGGGGGGGGGGGAGAGGAGGGGATGGGGTAGATTAGAAAGAGCATTTCCATCAGACCATTGAACGATCGTCGTTTGGGTTGTTTTATTTTTACTTCAAACCATGAAAATCTGGTTATCCCCGAGTGAATCTAAAGAAATCAGCAGGATGAAAGACATTTTATAATAATAATAATAATAATAATAATAATAATAATAATAATAATAATAATAATAATAATAATAATATGAGAGAAGAAAGAATGAAATGAAAGCAGTAGGACCTACCAGCACTACCCGTCAGCGACTCGCCAGTAAGAAGAAAAAACCCAACTAATGGCACATTTTTATTGCTCTGCTTTTATGAGTGCACTGCATGCAATGCACTGCACAGAGTTTATCCTCCTCTTGGTATTAAATTATCTCGAGGCTCAAGTCTTATTAGAACACGCACGTGCATGACTGGGTCCACCGGCTGGTCTACCCCCCCTCCCTCACCCCACCCACCCCCCCACACACACACACACACACGTGAGGTTTGGATTTAACTTGGATTTCACTCACCCACATCCACAACTAAAGCCATATCGGGGTGGTGGGTTGGTAGGAATTTTAGTTTGCTCGAACTGCCTTGTAAACAGCCAAGAAGCAATCTTAACGGGCACGGAGTGTTGTGATCTGCACACGGGACCTCCTTTTATCGTCCGTCTCCGATGGGACTAGGTGTCGATCCACCGACCTAGACCACGGAGCCCGGTGGGTGGGGGTTAGATTTTTACAATGAAAAAAACTTGAGAAATAAAGAGAGAGAGAGAGAGAGAGAGAGAGAGAGAGAGAGAGAGAGAGAGAGAGAGAGAGAGAGAGAGAGAGAGAGAGAGAGAGAGAGAGAGAGAGAGAGAGAAGAGAGAGAGAGAGAGAAAAGGGAGCGAGCGAGAGAGAATGAGAGAGAGCGAGAGAAAGAGAGAGAGAGGGAGAGAAAGGGGGGAGGGAGAGAGAGAGGGGAGGGAGAGAGAGAGGGGGAGGGGGAGACAGAGAGACAGAGAGAGAGAAAGAGAGAGAGAGAAAGAGAAAGAGAAAGAGAGAGCGAGAGAGAGCAAGAGAGAGAGAGAGAGAGAGAGAGAGAGAGAGAGAGAGAGACAGAGACAGACAGACAGAGAAAGAGACAGACAGACAGACAGACAGACAGACAGACAGACAGAGACCCATAGGCTTTCAAAATCCTTCTCAACCCCGGGAGAACATACAGTACACGAGGCTGTTATGCTTTTCACTGACACTGGACATGATCTGTCTCTACCTATAGCTGGGTACTCATTCATACCTGAGTCAAGTGAGAAAAGTAGAGCGAAGTACCGTTCTTTGGGGTGTACTGTTGTGAAATGAAACACCCCCACCACATATCCTTTCATCATATCCTTTTTCAGTGGCGATGTAGGTCATTTGACCTTTAAATGCTCCATACATCTCAAAAATACTCATGGAGTTTTAAAAATGCATGAACATATAGTAATCAATAAGAACAATGCACATTCAATCATCATACAAATATCTTAAATTATTTTAAATTTTAAATTTACCTGTGAGACTTGAACCAGTGTCGTGATTACAAGCTCACAACACTACGGATCAGCTACAACGCCTATATATTTGACTAACTAAACCCCATTGACCCACTGACCCCACTGCCTATTTGACCTTATGACATTCCATGGTTATTTCACCCAATGACATTCATTCCATGCTCATTTGACTCAATACATTTCCAGCACATTTCACCTAATGATACCCTCTGCACAATTAACTCCATGAAATCCCCTGCACATTTGACACATTGACAACACCCATTGTACATCTGACCCAATGAAATTCCCTGCGTATTTGGCCCAATGACACACATACACATTTGACCCAATGATATCCACTATATATTTGAATCAACGAAACTCACAGCACATTCGACTTAATGATATCCACTGCTAATTGTAAGTACTAACATCCACTGCACACTTTGACTCGATGACACTCATTGCACATTTGACTCAATGATACTTAAGATATTCAGCCGATACCCAAAAAAGTTAATAGTTCTTCGTAGACGCCTTAGAACAGTTGGTGAAAGTATTTCTCGTTTTGCGCCCCGAAAGTCTGAAATTATCTCCCAAAAAAGAGAAATAGAATCAACTGAGAGACTTGAAAAAATTAAAAACCCACCTGTTTTCCACACAGCCATAAAACCACCACAGATTCATATTTCTCACTGCTGGCATAAATATAGTCAAATGATGTCAACTGTCTTTTTTTAAAAATGTATTATCATCCTATGCTTTAAAAATGTTTGTTACGCGGAACGCGTATATTACGTTGGCGTGTGTAAATTATATATGCATGTGTCTTGATTTATGTTTATCCATGTTTGAGCGCTCTGAGCTTGATATATATCGGGGTGGGGCGCTATACAAGAACTATTTATTAATATTATTATTACTAATATTATTATTATTATTATTATTATTATTATTATTATTATTATTATTATTATTATTATTATTATTGGCCCAAATGACACTCGTTGCACATTTGCCCAAATGACATTCGTTGCACATTTGCCTAAATGACACTCGTTGCACATTTGCCCAAATGACACTTCGTTGCACATTTGCCCAAATGACACTCGTTGCACATTTGCCCAAATGACACTCGTTCGTTGCACATTTGCCCAAATGACACTCGTTGCATTTTTTACCTAAATGACACTCGTTGCACATTTGCCCAAATGACACTCGTTGCACATTTGCCCAAATGACACTCGTTGCAAATTTGCCCAAATGACACTCGTTGCACATTTGCCTAAATGACAGTCGTTGCACATTTGCCCAAATGACACTGACACTGACACTCGTTGCACATTTGCCCAAATGACAGTCGTTGCAATTTCTGCAAATGACATTGCACATTTGCCCAAATGACACTGACATTTTCCCAAATGACACTTTGCACATTTGCCCAAATGACACTCGTTGCACATTTGCCCAAATGACCCACATTTGCCCAAATGACACTCGTTGCACATTTGCCCAAATGACATTCGTTTGCACATTTGCCCAAATGACACTCGTTGCACATTTGCCCACTCAGCTGCACATTTGCCCAAATGACACTCGTTGCACATTTGCCCAAATGACACTCGTTGCACATTTTGACAGTGTTTGCAAATGACACTCGTTGCACATTTGCTGACAGTTTTGCACATTTGCCCAAATGACACTCATTGCAACTTGCCCAAATGACAGTCATTGCACATTTGCCCAAATTACACTCGTACAAAATGACACTACACTCGTTGCACATTTGCCCAAATGACACTCATTTGTCACACATTTTCGCAAATGACACTCGTTGCCCCAGTTATTACATTTTCGCAAATGACACTTAATTACTAAACGACACTCATTTGCCCATTTGACACAATGACACGCATTTTCCCATTTGACACAATGACACTCATTTACCCATTTGACACAATGACACTCATTTACCCATTTGACACAATGATACTCATCTGCCCATTTGATACAATGACACTCATCTGCCCATTTGACACAATGACACTCCTTTACCCATTTGACACAATGACACTCATTTGCCCATTTGACACAACGACACTCCTTTACCCATTTGACACAATGACACTCATTTACCCATTTGACACAATGACACTCATCTGCCCATTTGACACAATGACACTCATTTACCCATTTGACACAATGACACACATTTACCCATTTGACACAATGACACTCATTTACCCATTTGACACAATGACACTCATCTGCCCATTTGACACAATGACACGCATTTGCCCATTTGACACGACATTTGCCCATTTGACACAATGACACTCCTTTACCCATTTGACACAATGACACTCATTTGCCCATTTGACACAATGACACGCATTTGCCCATTTGACACAATGACACTCATTTACCCATTTGACACAATGACACTCCTTTACCCATTTGACACAATGACACTCATTTGCCCATTTGACACAATGACACTCATTTGCCCATTTGACACAATGACACTCATTTGCCCATTTGACACAATGACACTCCTTTACCCATTTGACACAATGACACTCATTTGCCCATTTGACACAATGACACGCATTTGCCCATTTGACACAATGACACTCATTTACCCATTTGACACAATGACACGCATTTACCCATTTGACACAATGACACTCATTTACCCATTTGACACAATGACACGCATTTGCCCATTTGACACAATGACACTCATTTACCCATTTGACACAATGACACTCATTTGCCCATTTGACACAATGACACTCATTTACCCATTTGACACAATGACACTCATTTGCCCATTTGACACAATGACACTCATTTACCCATTTGACACAATGACACTCATTTACCCATTTGACACAATGACACGCATTTGCCAATTTGACACAATGACACTCATTTACCCATTTGACACAATGACACTCATTTACCCATTTGACACAATGACACTCATTTGCCCATTTGACACAATGACACTCATTTGCCCATTTGACACAATGACACTCATTTACCCATTTGACACAATGACACTCATTTGCCCATTTGACACAATGACACTCATTTGCCCATTTGACACAATGACACTCATTTGCCCATTTGACACAATGACACTCATTTGCCCATTTGACACAATGACACTCATTTGCCCATTTGACACAATGACACTCATTTGCCATTTGACCATTTGACACAATGACACTCATTTGCCCATTTGACACAATGACACTCATTTACCCATTTGACACAATGACACTCATTTACCCATTTGACACAATGACACTCATTTACCCATTTGACACAATGACACTCATCTGCCCATTTGACACAATGACACTCATTTACCCATTTGACACAATGACACTCATTTACCCATTTGACACAATGACACTCATTTGCCCATTTGACACAATGACACGCATTTGCCCATTTGACACAATGACACTCATTTACCCATTTGACACAATGACACGCATTTGCCCATTTGACACAATGACACTCATTTACCCATTTGACACAATGACACGCATTTGCCCATTTGACACAATGACACTCATTTACCCATTTGACACAATGACACTCATTTACCCATTTGACACAATGACACTCATTTGCCCATTTGACACAATGACACTCATTTGCCCATTTGACACAATGACACTCATTTGCCCATTTGACACAATGACACTCATTTGCCCATTTGACACAATGACACTCATTTACCCATTTGACACAATGACACTCATTTGCCCATTTGACACAATGACACTCATTTGCCCATTTGACACAATGACTCATTTGCCCATTTGACACAATGACACTCATTTGCCCATTTGACACAATGACACTCATTTACCCATTTGACACAATGACACTCATTTACCCATTTGACACAATGCCACTCATTTGCCCATTTGACACAATGACACTCATTTACCCATTTGACACAATGACACTCATCTGCCCATTTGACACAATGACACACATCTGCCCATTTGACACAATGACACTCATTTGCCCATTTGACACAATGACACTCATTTGCCCATTTGACACAATGACACTCATTTACCCATTTGACACAATGACACTCATCTGCCCATTTGACATAATGACACTCATTTACCCATTTGACACAATGACACTCATCTGCCCATTTGACACAATGACACACATCTGCCCATTTGACACAATGACACTCATTTGCCCATTTGACACAATGACACTCATCTGCCCATTTGACACAATGACACTCTATGTGTCTAATTTGTTCCATTAAATTTACCCTACCCACCATAATGTAGTGATATGAGGGCATATTAAGAAGAAACCAGCAAGCTGACACGAAGACGTAAAAGAATGAATGGAAAGAAGTAGGACCTACCACGCAGCAGTGCAATCCACCCACCAAACATCCACTACACTCGCTGAACATTTGACTCTTTTAAGGGAATAATCTAATTATAATAAGACAAATCACTAATAAGACAAATCACAGAAACAGTTGAAACAATAAAACATTATCGTCATCCATCGTCACTACCTACTATGACTCGTAAGGGGCACGTGCAAATAATATCATTTCACGAGTATGTAACAACACATTTGGACGATACGGAATGTGCGTGTGTGTATTTGGGAGGTGGAGGGGGGAGGGAGGGATTGCCCTCGTACGCGTGGCTCCACCGCTTAAATAAATAAAATAATCTATTTTTTTAAACCCATGCACGTTGATGAACAGCGTGCATAATGAACACACGGTGGTGTATGGAACGCACTCGAGCATAGGGGCACGCGCGAAAGGCCGATAAAACGTCTTGTGTTCGTTATCATGTTCCCATTCGGCCTTGATTTGAACCGGTGCACTGTATGTGGTGCACGCGCGCGGAGACGCGCGTTTACAAAGAGCAGCAAAAACAAAACAAAACAAAAACAACACAAAAAAACCCCCACACAAAAACAGAAAAAACTAAATCAAAACAAAAACGAATAAAGAAGAAAGAAAGAAAAAAAGTTGCTGTGCAAAACGTGCTCACCGACGTCTTTGTGAAAAGAAGACCGCATGAAAACCAAGTCGGCATCGCGTTGCCAAAATCGGTTCCCGGAGCATTACCATGTGTTTGAGTTTGATGTCCCTCTTGGCCTAGCGCGCAAACGGAAATACTATTATTGCTAGATCCATTATGTTAGGGGAGAAATAAAAGGAGATTTAAAAAATAATAATAATTATAGTAATAAACTCAGTAGCAGCTGTTGAAGTCGGGTGTCTTTTTCAGCAAGTGGAAAGGGATCAAAATATATTTTGAATACATAATATAGGCCTATAATATATGTTGAAGAAAGAAAAAGCGGGAAACGAAAACAACGCAACTAAGCAACTCCGCGTCGCCACATTCTATTCCGATTCTTATACGAACAATAACATAATTATCGCTCGCGTTGAAATCTTCAGGTGTGAAATAGAACACATAATACAAGCACATGTAGCTCTAGATCTATATAGGTCTTTTCTTTTCGTTTGAGAAAAAAAATTATGATTTTTCTTCTTTTTCTCTTTACATTAATTAATCTGTTTTGCCTCTTTGTTGTTAGGCCTATATTTCGTGAAAGCATTTTGTTTTCCACTGTCTGTTGCTACGGTGAAATGTCCGGTGCATCATTATATTATGACAATAATATACTACAATACTAAATAGCCCTCTCTCTCTCTCTCTCTCTCTCTCTCTCTCTCTCTCTCTCACACACACACCATAATATATATATATATATATATATATATATAATATATATATATATATATTGCTCCGTTCATTCGTCTATAAAACAAACAAAAACCTCACAACGTCATCATTTCACTACCACCTGTTTCCCCTCCACCGCATTAATGGTATCGTCCACTGCCCTTTCCACCAACGTGTGACTGTCAAGACAAGAAAGAAGCAAAAGGGTGGCGAGTAGAAGTAGTGTAGCGAGTAGTGAACGACGGCACGATATGCGGTGATGACAACTGTAGTAACACGAACATTCATGCAAGCCTCAAGCCCCCCCCCCCCCCCCCCCACTTCAAAGTCACAGATTAAAACCGCCAATAGACATAGCAGCTCAGCAATAATATATTGATATAACATAACATATAATTATAGGACTAAGACACATAACGACAAAGGACCGCCATATCCTTACTTGATGACAACAATTCAACAGTGGTGTTACCACAAATCAACTACGAGAAGCCATCCTCAAGTTTTTGTTTCATTTGGGATCTACACATTTAAGACATTATATATATATATATATATATATATATATATATATATATATATATATATATATATATATATATATATATATATATATATATTATACATATACACATATATATATATATATATATCTCATATAAATTGAAATATATATATATATATACATATACACGATGTATGCCAGGATCTCAGCGCAAATTGAAAGGACATAGCAGCAAGATGTGACATGCGGTAGAGAGAAGGAACGTAAATAGGATCTACCACTACCAACCAGCCACAGTCGCAGCCCCAGCCAAACGCCCACGATAATAATAATAATAATAATAATAATAATAACAACAACGAAGCAACTCCATTCCGTCAAATATCAGACGAAATGGGACTGGGGACATGTCGAGTTACATAATGTAATGTTATCATTTTATGTGTCAACATAATGCCATACGTCTTCTTAGCGTTGCTGGCCGCAGTCACGTTACAACATATGAAGTACTGAATAAGGGCGTAGCTTATCGGTGGTGTTCACGGTGTGTTTGTTCCATTGAGATTTACCCTTTCCAACATGCGGTGATCTCCGAGGGAGAAAGAGAGAGAGATGGATAGAAAAAGAGACAGAAAGAGAGAGAGAGAGTGAGTGAGAGAGAGAAAGAGAGAAAGAGAGAGAGAGAGAGAGAGAGAGAGAGAGAGAGAGAGAGTGAGAAGAGAGAGAGAGAGAGAAAGAAAGACAGAGGGGGGGGGGAGAGGATTATATGAACTTTATAACGATGATAAAACACACATGGTCCAAACAGTCCTTGGTCTGCTAATGTCTTGAATGAAATACACAGACCAGCAAACAACAACAATAACACCAATAAATATCAATATGCGTGCCAGCAGAAGGCAAACCACGCAGTAGATGTAGTAGTAGTAGTAGTAGTAGTAGTAGTAGTAGTAGTAGTAGTAGTAGTAGTAGTAGTAGTAGTAGTAGTAGTAGTAGTAGTAGTAGTAGTAGTAGTAGTAGTAGTAGTAGTAGTAGTAGTAGTGTCCTAGTCTAATCATTCGATACTAGATTCATATTAATTTCTTATAACATTATCCTCTTTTCGTCAGAGAAGCACAGGGCCATTTTAAAGGCAGGACGAAAAAGCTATTACTAATAGTGTCGTGGCCATAATAACATGCCAGGTGCAAGATGGACGTTGTGGTTCCTTGGTGTGAAAGAGCGACATAGTATGTGGGGAGGTAGCAACAAAGAATTGGGCAGTGGGGGTGGGGGTAGAGGTACGAAGAGGAGCGAGCATGCAACTATGCTCTCTCTCTCTCTCTGTGCGGATGAGTGAACAGTGTGTAAATCCTTCAAAATCACCAACGCCTAGTGAAATAGAACAGTGATGGTACAAAATGACACTTTCCATTCAGTTCATTGACCCTGGAGTCATCGTGGGCAGGCATTGTGAAGCTAACACACCAACACGCGTGTCAACTCCTGCGGTAAATATTCCACTCTCTCTCTCTCACACTCACACACACACACACACACACAAACCTACCTACACTATTGAAACCGAAAACCGGACCTCCTCCGTTAAGGTCTTACGCCGCGTCGTCGTTTTAGACTTCTTTCTTTCTTTCTCTTGTGTCCGAAACGAGTTTTCTTTCGAGAAAAAAAAAACAGTGGCAGGTCTAAGGCCATCGGAGGCCGGAATACAAAACACATCTGTACACACACACACACACACACCAATACACATACAGACACACGCACGCATACGCATATACATACACATACGAACTAACAACACATTAAGCCACGAAATCGTTCCGGTCAAAAGCAGAAGTAGGAGTAGGAGACGACACGAAGGACCGGCAATGTAGGGGGGGGGGGGGGGCATATTCGAGACGAGAGCACAGAGAACCGCAGCAGCAGCAGCAGTTGATTCGAATTCGAATGGAGATTGTCGTTGCCAGAATGGCGCGCACTAAGGACCGAAAAGAACACCAAGGCGGTCGATTTGTCTCCTCTCAAGAGATCTCGGTCGGTCTCTCAATACTCTGAGCTGAGTGATAGTCTCCAGTCTGCTGGCTACTTATAATAATGGTGCTAGGCTAGGCTAGCTAGCCAACACCACCGAGACATATATATTATATGAACATGTCGGCAACACCAGATCATCGCAACAAGAAATGAGAACAGAATTTCGATCGACACGATAACTGAGATTTGGCTTTAGATCTAGATCTAGATCTAGACACAGATTCTATATATATAGCAAATTATGACACGACTTTAATTATTTGATTTGATTTACCCACGTTCACAACTGAGGTAATCTCCGGGTTTTTGATAAGATTGTTTTTACTTTTTGCCCGGATTGCCCTGTAAACAGCCAAGGGGTCTTGAACGTGCACAGCGTTGTGATCTGCACACGGACCTCCTTTTTTATCATCCATCTCCGATGGGAGTAGGTGTCCATCGATCCACTCGCCTGGACCAGAGGGGTGGATTTTGCTCGAAAAACCTAGAGAAAATGGTTCTACCGTTGGCGGGACTCGAACCCACAGCCTTTTTGGTTGAGAGGCCGACAACTTGCCTGTGAACTACCGAGTCGCCATCTAGAATATGGTACTATCATACATGTGATACAAACAAAAAATACACACAAAAAAAAGAATCGCAGGTCGACTTCTGTTGTCATACATTGTATTGAAATTTACCCCCCCCCCCACCTCCCCCCAAATCCAATAGCAAGATGAACGAGTGAAAGGATCCACCCCTAGGTTGACGAAGTAAATAACCCCGAGTGACGAGCGGAAGACAGCAATAAATGTCATGCTAAAATTCATTGCAGTGCGTGTTTTCATTTCCGGCACAATCTATGTAAAACGATCTATTCAATCCACATAAAATATCCCCAATGAGTTTGCAGCTCCGGATCGTTATCATCTCCGACAAAATCGAGACGCACAACAAAAGGGTCACAAAAAGAGATATGCACGGACAGTCAGTAGGACGGAGAAAGAGAGAGAGGGGGAGAGTGAGGGGGGGCAGAGGGAGGGAGATGTGTAACGAGTAACACTACTACTACAAAGAAATGACAACGCAGAGAAAGGAAAGGAGGTGAAGACAACAGATGAAATCGAATATTTGTTTCATTGAAATTTACCCTGTCCACCATTGCGGTGATCTCAGGGTGAATTAATAGGTAACACCAAGTGAAAGATTAGGGAAAGAAGAAAAGGAAAGAAGTAGAACATACCAGCATCGCCCGCCAACCGCCCGTTGCAATTGAAGAAGAAAAAAAGAAAAGAAGAAAGAAGAAGAAGAAGAAGAGAAGAAGAAGAAGAGAAGAAGAAGAAGAAGAAGAAGAAGAAGAAGAAGAAGAAGAAGAAGAAGAAGAAGAAGAAGAAGAAGAAGAAGAAGATCTGTATTAACATTATAAAAAAAACGTTGAGAAAGTCAGAATGAAATAGGAAAACAAAACAAAAACTTCAGGGAAAGTAAAGAAAAAACCCACAGGACAATAAGTTTTTTTTTGTTTTGTTATTAAGACAAGACAGCTTCTCCTTCCACTTGAAACCAGTGTAAGAGTAGTAGATCAGATCTAGATCTAGTACACGTGCCAGGGGCTGGCTCTCCTTTCAGTATTTCAGGCTGTCACCGCACTGTGCCCACAGACTGCATAGACTCAAATTCAAATTCACTCACTCTGCTAGGCCAAGTAGAAGCTATCGATCGTCCGCTCATTTCCACCTTTGCAGAGGCTGTGACAATAAAATCAACTAACTGGGCCACGGGCTAAATAATAATAAAAAAAACCCATCGATGTTGTTCATCAACAGACCCAAACTTTCGAGAGCGAGAGATATTATATATACACGGATTTATTGTATTATTTGATTTGAAAGTGAATGGCATAGGCATGGCGGAAGGTGGAGATGCATTGTCCTCTCGGTGTAAAGTGTGTGTGTGTGTGTGTGTGAGTTTGTGTGGTAACATCCCCTCACTCTTTTCTGTCTGTCTTCTGTCTTCTCTGCGACTGACTCTCTCTCTCTGACGGGGGGGGGAGTTGTTCCGGGGCAAGGTGTCAGCCTATCAATCAAAAAGGTATGGGTTCAAGCCCCGATTTTTTGTTGAATTGAACCCCCCCCCCCCCCACTCCTGGTTCAGATAGAGGGCGACATCTAGTCCCAAGACGGATGATAACGAGGAGGTCATGTGTGCAGATCACATTCACAACACTGTGCACGTTTAATTTAGGCCCCTGGCTGTTTACATGACAGTCCGGGCACAATGAGAACATCTTACCGTGAACCATGGAGGTCACCTTAGTTGTAGATGTAAGTAGAACCTAATCTCTCTCTCTCTCTCTCTCTCTCTCTCTCTCTCTCTCTCTCTCCTCTCTCTCTCTCTCTCTCTCTCTCTCTCTCTCTCTCTCTCTCTCTCTCTCTCTCTCTCTCTCTCTCTCTCTCTCTCTCTCTCTCTCTCTCTCTCTCTCTGTGTCTTTGTGTCTTACTCTCACTCTTTAATTGTCTGTCTCACTCTCTCAAACTCCCTTCCCTCACTCTTTGTCTGCCTGTCACATTATCTCTGCCTCCCTCCGGTCACCCTGTCGGTTATTTGTACACGTACATACATTTCTTCCCCATGCCTTACTCTCACCCTCTTGTCCATATGTCTCTCCCTCCCTCTCCTCTATGTATGTATGTATGTATGTATGTATGTATGTATTATGTATCTCTCTCTCACACACACACACCATGCACACACCATATACGGTGATGTCTGGGTGATTGAGAGAAACAGTCAAATGAAAGAAATGTGAAAATGATTAGAAAGAAGTAGCACAAGCCAACCACCACCCCACGGCGAAAGTTTCACAATAAGCCATGACGTCACAGTAACGAAATGCCTCATGTTGCAATACTTCCTTCATCCTTCGTTCGGCAAGCTTGTTTATCCGTCATGTGTGAGACAGATACACCTTTACTTTAACTTTAAAGTGGGTCTTGACTTCTATACAATGAACATTAAGGCCAACCTCGCCACTGCTACACACCAACCAAGTTTCCCATAGCCCACAACGTTTTATGGTCACCAGATACAGTGTCACAGAACCTGAGAATCTCGTATTCACAGACAGATGCCTCTCTGTGTAACTTTTCTGTGTTCTTAGTGCCCAAAGAGGCGCCGGTAGTTCAGCCGGTAGTTCAGTCGGTAGTTCAGTCGGTAATTCAGTCGGTAGAGCGTCTGACTACCACCCAGGAGGCCCCGAGTTCGATTCCCAGTCAGGAAAAAAAATTCTGGCCTGTGTTGAGCTAGCGGTCAGCGAAATGGGCAGCCAGGTCTATTCGGACTTGGCGAAAGTAAAAGCGGCGTGGAAAGCAATAGCCAAATTACCACATTATGGCGTATGTCTAGACAAAATCCGGACTATTTTCCTGACTACCTTACGCTCAACCTGAGTATGGGACTTACTTTGCTTTTTGACTTACTTTAGTCCTAAAAAAATGGCAGCCATTGTTTTAATCATAAGGAGATAAAAGCATTTTCAAGCCTCGTCGATGAAAACTGCAAGATGGCTCTATACAAATAATATCAGTTCTGTTGCATCGCTGAGGAATTTAGATGGTACATGCCAGCTGAGACTCCCGCAGAACGATATGTTTACTGTCACCAAAGGGCTCTAACAGTAAGTTGTCATTGAAAAGAAACTGCAAAAAATAATAATGCCAAACGAGATCATAACAGGAAATGCTAAGCGGCCCAGAGGGGGCGGGAGAGTTATGCTGTTACTGGAATTGAAAGAAAGTCTCCTGTGTAGAGATGCAGAATGTCCTTGATGATCATACCTGCAATAACACATGCGCGCATTCACACACGCAGACGTGCGAAGCAACTAAACATATTTTGGCATAGTGGACTTCTAGGTAACATTAAAGACTGGAAACCTTCCAAAATATGTGTTCATATTAACCACACTAAATAAATGCTACAAGTACAAGACACGTACACTCGAATGCATCAGGTAGGACTAGAATAGGGGATGAAGTGAAGAGAAGACATTATACCGGTATTCAAACAGCAGATATCCACCGATAAAAGTGAAGTGCAAAGTTCACCGCACTGCCCACTTTTTGTCCTCTCGCCATGTTTCTAGCTAATATATGTAGATAGCTACCTCATCCAATACACACACACACACACACAACACACACACACATCACAAATATACACAGAGCCCATTCGTGCAAACTCGCTGTAAAGTTGTAACAAAGAGAAACAAAGACAGCTGGTGTCTAAATATGGCGAAGGAAGAAGAAAGGTAGAAACCATTCAACCCTATGACCGACGATTGCCTTGGCTGGTGTTTGAAGGCCCACTGAGGGGGTGGGTGGCAGCAGCTAGAGAAGTGACTATCATTATGGGTGCTGGAGGCAGGAGCTTCTCCTGTGCTGGTGGCTCCATTTGACTTCCTTCTCATCTCGTCACGCCCAATCGATATACCATTGCTCCTAAAACACAGATACTGAGGTAATTAAAAGTAATCGAAGGCATCACCAGGAAAGTGTCTCATTTGCTAGTGAACGATTACGAATAACCGGCGGTGGTGCTGGTTTAAGAGAGAGAGAGAGAGAGAGAGAGAGAGAAAGAGAGAGAGAGAGAGAGAGAGAGAGAGAGAGAGAGAGAGAGAGAGAGAGAGAATACAGAAAGAGAGTGTGTGTGTGTGTGTGTGTGTGTGTGTGTGAGACAGACAGGAGAGAGAGAGAGAGAGAGAGAGAGAGAGAGAGAGAGAGAGAGAGAGAGAGAGAGAGAGAGAGAGAGAGAGAGAGAGAGAGAGACAGACAGACAGACAGACAGACAGACAGACAGAACGCGTTTATTTGACTTTAGCCACATCCACAACTAAGGTGATTGCGGGGGTTTGGTAGGGATTTTAATTTTGCCCGGACTGTCCAGTAAACAGCACAGAGTTTAACGTGGTGATTTGCACACGTAGCCTCCTCTTTATCATCGTCTCCGATGGGATTAGGTGTCCATCCACGTACTGGACCAGGATCGGGGGACATATTTCACTCAATGGCCAATGTTCGACTATCCTTTTGTCCCCTTTCATACTCCAGATAACAAAATCGACAGACTGCGTTGAGGAAGACGGAAACAAATGTTGAAACGACATCCATGGGAAGTAATGTAGTCATGCACTTTGTTCGCATCTCAAGAAAAACGCATCGAAAGGCAAGGTAGCGGCCTCCCAACCAGAAGATAAAAGATAAGATCAGAGAAGGTTGAAACTTAATTGCATTTTTTTCACGAACATATTTTTAATGTTACAATACCTTACATACAGTATGAAATACACCACACTTTTACTCTACTTAAATTATGCTTTACACAAAAACATCTTGCACATTTAAGCATTACGGAATTAAATTGGGTATAACATGACATGAAAACAACAAAATATCTTTCTAATCCATGTAAAAGTAATCACTGCAATGACTAATATTTCAAAAGAGCGGTGATGACAGTGATGCTGGTGATGACTGTGATACTGGTGATGACAGTGATGCTGGTGATGACAGTGATGCTGGTGATGACAGTGATGTTAGTGATGACTGTGATGCTGGTGATGACTGTGATGCTGGTGATGACAGTGATACTGGTGATGACAGTGATGCTGGTGATGACTGACTAATACTGGTGATGACAGTGATGCTGGTGATGACTGTGATGCTGGTGATGACTGTGATACTGGCGATGACAGTGATGCTGGTGATGACAGTGATGCTGGTGATGACTGTGATGCTGGTGATGACAGTGATGCTGATGATGACAGTGGTGCTGGTGATGACAGTGTTGCTGGTGATGACAGTGATGTTGGTGATGGCTGTAATACTGGTGATGACTGTGATGCTGGTGATGACAGTGATGCTGGTGATGACTGTGATGCTGGTGATGACAGTGGTGCTGGTGATGACTGTGATGCTGGTGATGACTGTGATACTGGTGATGACTGTGATGTTGGTGATGACTGTGATACTGGTGATGACTGTGATGCTGGTGATGACTGTGATGCTGGTGATGACTGTGATACTGGTGATGACTGTGATGCTGGTGATGACTGTGATGCTGGTGATGACTGTGATGCTGGTGATGACAGTGGTGCTGGTGATGACAGTGATGTTGGAGATGGCTGTGATGCTGGTGATGACTGTGATATTGGTTATGACTGTGATATTGGTGATGACAGTGATGCTGGTGATGACAGTGATACTGGTTATGACTGCGATGCTGGTGATGACAGTGATGCTGGTGATGACTGTGATGCTGGTGATGACAGTGATACTGGTTATGACTGCGATGCTGGTGATGACAGTGATGCTGGTGATGACTGTGATGCTAGTGATGACTGTGATACTGGTTATGACTCTGATGTTGGTGATGACAGTGATGCTGGTATTGACTGTGATGCTGGTGATGACTGTCATGCTGCTGATGACTGTGATGCCGGTGATGACTGTGATGCTGGTGATTAATGTGATGCTGGTGATGACAATGATGGTGGTGATGACTGTGATGCTGGTGATGATGATGCATGTGATGCTGTTGATGGTAGTGATGCTGGTGATGGTAGTGATGCTGGTGGTGTAGTGATACCGGTGATGGTAGCGATGCTGGTGACAATGATGCTTGTGACGACAGTGATGCTGTTGATGACAGTGATGCTGGTGATGACAGTGATGGTGGTGATGACTGTGATGCTGGTGATGACTGTGATGCTGGTGATTAATGTGATGCTGGTGATGACAGTGATGCTGGTGATGACTGTGATGTTGCTGATGACTGTGATGCTGGTCATTAATGTGATACTGGTGATGACAGTGATGCTGGTGATGACTGTGATCCAGGTGATGACTGTGATGCTGGTGATGACTGTGATGCTGGTGATGACTGTGATGCTGGTGATGACTGTGATGCTGGTGATGACTGTGATGCAGGTGATGACAGTGATGCTGGTGATGATTGTGATGCAGGTCATGATTGTGATGCTGGTGATGACTGTGATGCAGGTGTGATGACTGTGATGCTGGTGATGACTGTGATGCAGGTGATGACTGTGATGCAGGTTATGACTGTGATGCTGATGATGACTGTCATGCAGTTGATGACTGTGATGCTGGTGATGACTGTGATACTGGTGATGACTGTGATGCAGATGATGACAGTGATGCAGGTGATGACTGTGATGCTGGTGATGACTGTGATGCAGGTGATGACAGTGATGCTGGTGATGATTGTGGATGCAGGTGATGATTGTGATGCAGGTGATGACAGTGATGCTGTTGATGATTGTGATGCAGGTGATGATTGTGATGCAGGTGATGATTGTGATGCTGGTGATGACTATGATGCTGGTGATGACTGTGATGCAGGTGATGACTGTGATGCTGGTGATGACTGTGATGCAGGTGATGACTGTGATGTTGGTGATGACTGTGATGCTGGTGATGACTGTGATGCTGATGATGACTGTGATGCTGGTGATGACTGTGATGCTGGTGATGATTGTGATGCAGGTGATGACAGTGATGTTGGTGATGACTGTGATGCTGGCGATGACAGTGA
>JAXRKP010000822.1:82500-85000 GCA_037039925.1 Doris montereyensis | reverse complement strand
TTGTTGGTTTTCTGTTCGTTTGGGGGAAGGGGAGTGGGTTTCGTCTTGGGGAACAAAGAAGCATGGGGCCGGGGGGGGGGGGAGGGCGGTGTTATGTTTTCGTTTTCATGGAGAATAACGTGGGTTGGATTATTTTAATTCCAGATAATAAAATCGCAAAAAGATGAATTACTTCAATGTCGGCTTGGGATAAACTATTATGTAACCAATCTAGAATACTTCATGTAATCTCACATTAATATATTTAGATTGTATCTTTCAATATCAAGAGCTCAGATCTAGATCTACATCATGTATATCAATTATAATATCATGTTGATCTAAACTTTTCATTTTGGATTGAAGTCGCTGACTGATTGACTGCATGAAATGACTCGGATGGTTGGCGGGCGTTGCTGGTAGGTCATACTTCTTGCCTTTTACTTTTATTATTTCATTTCTATGGTTGACGGGATGAATTTCAATTAAACAAACAAATTCGGACGTTGAGTCGTGAGGGTTTGCGTTCCGCTGACTAACTGAATGCCAGCCAGTCTACGCTCTCATGTAAATCTACCCTCAGCCCTTCGTGCGTGAATCACTAGCAGGGAGATTTTTTCTTTCTCTTATACAAAGTAAGTCTTGGAACAATTTATATACGGTAACGGTGTTATAAATATAAAAAAAAGAGAAAAGAAGGAGTGGTGACTGGTGAGGGGGTGGAATGCGGTACAGCCAGCTGACTTGGGTAATATACACGATATACATACATGTGTTATATCTGACTCTAGATGTGCTTGTGCTCTTAGTTCACCTGGCGGCGGTAGGCTAACACTGCTTTCTTACACTTACAGCCGAGAAGGAATTTTACATCGCGTTGAAAAACGACTGCGATCCACCAACAATTGTAGCATAGAAGCGAAAGTGTAATGTTTTTAGCCAATGAAATTGGGGCCTGGGTTCAAATACCGGTAGTAATCTGGTTTCACGACGCTGAATCTTCAAGAAATGCAAGCGTCTTCCACCTCTGCGTCTAGTTGTTAACATTAAATTATAACATCTGTCTTCGGCTCCCTCTCTGGCGTCAACGCCTCCTACGCTCCTCCCTCCCTCCCTCCCTCCATCAACTTTCTCCTCGTTTTTTTTTGTATTTTGTTTTTGGGACCATGTGATTCTGAGGAAGTTTGCCTATAAGTAAACTGTTGGTCTTTGGTTTGAGTCTTAGAGTTATCTTCTAGTCTCAGTCGGAGAAGGAACAAAGACTCTGTCTGTTCCACGATGCACGACATGATGTAGTGTTTTTTTTTCCTCTCCAATATTTCAGTATGCAGCTCTGGTGGTGAAGGTCTTTGACAAAGAACAATTCATGATCAACTTTAAAACAAGGGGAAATACCGATGATATAATTTTTTTGTAAAAAAACCCAACCCAACCCAAACCCAAACAACAGAATTTAATTTAATGACAAACTCACGCAATATCGCTCATCTCAGTTTCAAAAAGTTCGCTCATCTCAGTTTCAAAAATCTCAGTTTCAAAAAGCTCGCTCATCTCAGTTTCAAAAAGTTGGCTCATCTCAGTTTCAAAAAGTTCGCTCTCAGTTTCAAAAAGTTGGCTCATCTCAGTTTCAAAAGTTGGCTCATCTCAGTTTTCAAAAAGTTGGCTCATCTCAGTTTCAAAAAAGTTCGCTCATCTCAGTTTCAAAAAGTTGGCTCATCTCAGTTTCAAAAAGTTGGCTCATCTCAGTTTCAAAAAGTTGGCGCTCATCTCAGTTTCAAAAGTTCGTTTCAGTTTCAAAAAGTTCGCTCAGAACATTAAAATTATTAGACGTCGGTAGTCGAGAGGTTAGTTTGCCGGAATTGATTTCATGGTGGCTTGGGCTTGAATACTAGCAATGCTAGGTCTGACTTTGCGTTCATTGGGGAAGACACCTAACATGCATTTTTCCTAGTCGAGTCAGGCGCAAATGGGTACAAGCACAGCTTAGAGTAAAAACCTGCGACAGACTAGCGTCATGTCAAGTAGGTGATTGTTAACATCTGTTCCGCTTCACGATAAGTTCTGCCTCTGTAGTTCGTAAGGGCCTTGAAGAAACTTAGGTACCTAGACATGTTATGTATTGGAATCTATCTCCTATTTTCCTGTTTCATCACATAATTGCTTTGAACCCACCTCTCTCTCTGTATATATATCTCCCCCCTCCCTCCCTCCCTCCCTCCCTCCTCCCTCCATCCATCCATCCCTCCCTCCCCCTCCCCCCCCCCTCCTTCCCTCCTCCCTCCTCTCTCTCTCTCTCTCTCTCTCTCTCTCTCTCTCTCTCTCTCTCTCTCTCTCTCTCTCTCTCTCTCTCTCTCTCTATCTACATGTAGGCATGTATACATACAATACATAGTATAAAACTAGTTTTGCTTATTGTGTGATTTCTCTTTGGGCCACACTTTGGCTGAATGAAGAGCAGCGACTTTTCTGTGTAGATGATGCTCTACAGGTAACAAAACGCTGCTTCGTTAGGTGTGTTATT
>JAXRKP010000822.1:70000-77500 GCA_037039925.1 Doris montereyensis | reverse complement strand
CATGGGTCTAAGGTTCAAAAAAGTCAGTAAAGTTCCTTCAATACCGTTACGGCCCACAGCATAGGAGCTTATCCCGGTTTCTATAGCGTGAAGCAGTAAAGGTGATATTGATCACCTCCTGGCTAGGACACAAAGTCTGAGGCAGGTTTTTATTTCCATGCTAGTTGCTTGTACCCATTTGCACCTGGGTAGAGTGGGGGAATATAATGCATGTTAATTAAGTGTCTTTCCCAAGGAATACAACGTCGGAACTAGCTTTGCCAGGATTCGAAAATGGGACGTCATGATCCCCAGTTCGGTAACCTAACCGCTCGGTCACCGGCGCCTAAAGAGTTTCAATGAGTGTGTACAAATTTCATATCTGATTCAAAGTTCAGCTTAAAAATGCTCTAATCATAGGCCGTTCCTTCCAACTTTACATAATAGATTTGTTCCCAAGCAGCTATACACAGATTTGTCAATTTTTTTATTATTATAGATCAACTAAATGATCAATTCGCAGGTCTAGATCGATTCCTCGCTCAATTCTATTAGAGAAGATTGACCAAGTCATAGGTTTGGATCGTCCGATGGAAGCTCGAATTACATCCAAACAGTAGGTCTATAGAAAACAGCCAGAAGAGCAGTCCAAAGTTTTGTGCTAATTACACTATACATGTATTTATTAAGGAAAGCTCCAAATCTGTCTCATATCTACTATGTTCTTCCCTCAAGGGACTGGTTATTATGCCAGTAATGACACCACGAAACACTTGAAGCCTTTGTGGGGATGCTGTGAAGCTTTCGTCATATTTTTGTTCTAAAACCAATTTAAATGTGCCCTTATCTTAATGATCACAATTAGAAGATTCAGCTGCATTCCATAATTGCTTAAACTGGATACAACAGTATGCTATTGCTATCTTTAAAATCCCGAAAGCAACACCCCCACCCACCCACCCCCCCCCGCGCCAAACCCACCCCCGCATACAAACAACAACAACATCAATAAAAAAAACCCAACATCAACCCCCCACAAAACAAACAAACAAACAAACGAACAACCCCACCTAACCCCCAACTCCTCTATTTCTTGTTTTGAAACAGATGGTATTTCATAAAAGAGTGGCGAATAAACACAACGTTTGCAGTTTTTTGTGAGAATCAATTGTTGAATTAAAAAAAAATAATTAAAGAAGTATAGCTCTTTTTGAAATTCTTATAATACCGGGAATGATATACCCCGACCGGGCAGTGGACAGGTAAGCACCTGTACGGGGAGTAAATGATCCCACCCTCCACGAGTCTCCTGCTGCCTTGCAGGTCGGTCTTGGCTGACCAAAGGCTGATAGAGTTAACCCTGACAGAAAACAACCTGCTGCCTTGCAGGTCGGTCTTGACAGATCAAAGGCTAAGGGAGTTAACCCTGACAGAAAATAAATACCTGCTGCCTTGCAGGCTGGTATTGAATGACCAACGGATAAGGGAGTTAACTCTGACAGAAAATAACAAGGCCTGGTAGGGGGCCTCAAGGTGGCAGCCTCACCCTCTACCTAGGGTACAGTGAGCTAATCCCTGCTTATCCAAAACCTAACTGATGCAGAGAAATAAATATAATATACCCGGCTTGACCTTTCAACGACGAACATGGAAACGAACGCGGTGATTTTTAGAACATTGAACGTTAGGGCAATAAATTGAAAAGAGTTAGAATTAGTTGAAGAAATGGAAAAAATTCAAAGTAGACATTTTAGCTATTACAGAAACAAAGAAAAGAGGACAAGGAATAGAAAACATAGGACCAAATAATATTTTAATCTTCTCAAGAGTAGATGTCAAAGATAGAGCTAGAGCAGGAGTAGTCTCCTAGTACATAAAAGGCACGAAAAGCTACTAGAAAGCTATAAATTTATAAGCCCACGGCTATTAGAGGTAAATATTAAATCAAAAGGAAGAGAAATTAAATTATTGATAGCTTATGGACCAAACGAAGACGCCATTAAAGAAAAAAAGATATCTTCGAAAACAATTTACAAATAGCTGCAGAGAATCTTAAACACAAACATGAACTAATGCTTTTAGGAGATTTAAACGCTAGAGTAGGCAACAATATAGAAACGTCAGGAGTAATAAGAAGTAAAGAAGGAGAGACAACAACTTCTCCAAATGGAGAGACACTAATAGATTTTTGCCTAAAGAATAACACGAAAATAGCCAACACCTTTTTTCCTCATAAAGATATCCACAAATATACAAGAGTAAATGATGACAATGTGTGGAAAGTCAATGATAGACTACACAATAGTTAGCAGCTCCTTTTTTACAGTACATTGGATGCAAGAGTAAACAGAGGAGCAGAAATATTTAGTGATCATCACCTAGTGATTACCAAAATGAGATTACTGATTGAAGAAAACAAATAGAAGAGGAAAGAGAAGAAAGCTACTAAACTCAAAATAGAGGAACTAAATAAACCACTAGTAAAAGAGATATACCAATCTAGGATAAAAAGATTTATCAATGAAAGGCAGATGGATCTGAATGATAGCACAATAGAAGAAAAGTGTCAAATGTATAAAGAAACACTCCTCAGTTGTACTGAAGAGGTTTGTGGTGGGAAACAAATTCAAGGAGATGGAAAAAGAACAGCATGGTGGAATGAGAACGTCAAAACTAAGACCAAAGAAAAGAAGGATGCCTGGAAGAAATACTTGCAAACAAAGAGACCAGAGGAAAGGATAGATTATGTGAATAAAAGAACTATCGCCAAAGAGGAAGTGAGGAAAGTAAAACAGGAACAATGGTAAGAGTTTGGACAAAGACTTCAAGAAAGCTATCAAGGAAATCAAAAGCTGTTCCAGGGGGCAACGAAGAGCACGAGAAAGACCAAAGTATACAGTGCTAAGCTAAAGGTAAAAGACCAAAAGGCAGACCTCGGAGAAAGTGGGAAGAAGATATAAAAGAGGCATTAACGCAAATAAATTTAACTTTCTCGAAGGAAACAGAAAATGCCAGGATAGGGCATCCTGGAGAAAGATCATCTCGGGCACCTGAACCCATACAGCGAAAGGTAGAATGGTAACTTTTAAAGAAAGAAAAAAAAGTGCATCTGAACCCATACACCGAAAGGTAGAATAGGAACTGATAAAGAAAGAAAGAAAAGGCATCTGAACCCATACACCGAAAGGTAGAATGGCAACTGATAAAATAAGAAAGAAGATATACGCCTAGATCACCTTCGTTGTGGATGTGGGTAAATCAAATCAAATAAATAAGGTATATTATCATCATTCATCTAATGACAATGTCTTCTTTATGTTTTGAATGGACCTGTCTTTGTATCACTGTCAGTCCTTACGCATAATATGTCTTTTCTCCAGGGTAACATTATAATGAAAATTTCCTCTATTCTATACTCTTTTGTTTTTAATTACGAGTCAATAATAAAATTTCTCTCCCCCCGCTCACACTTCAATTAAACATAATGGTGGTAAAAACCAAAATGGGCAACCAAGGGAAACTATTCATTAAAATTACTGTCTATAAATTAATTATGAGTAGTGTCCCTTGGTTTAGGCTGTACCTTTCTCTTATCAATCTCCCTCGATCAAATTTGAAGAGCAGAATTCCAGGCTTCAATGTTGCTCGACAGCGTACTGGAAGTTGTTTGAATTAATATCATGATGGAAAACAGGAATACACGGGGATTGATTTCAAGCGAATACAATGTTTATACCTTCATATAAGACAAAGAGAGTGGTTTTTGTACAAGACCCTAGATCTGTATGGAATGATCAAACATTTTAATTTTAGTTCCCCCCTTTCTTCTGTTTTGATTGGTACTTGTTTTCAATGGAGGTTAAGTCGTTAGCGCTTTCTTGTCAGCATTTTTCTAATCATTGATATTTCTCCTTTGTAAATGGTGTTGTTGTTGTTGCAATAGCTGTTGTTGATGTTGCTTCATTGATTGTTGCACTTGTGATTTGAAGACAGTTTGAGACACCTTCCTACAAAGCGCCTGGCTGTTATCACTAAGCTTTTGTGTATATTAAAGCGCTTGGATTGTTGTTTATATATGTGCCACAATGTTTTGAAAAGCATGCTACAAAGCGTTTGACTCAACTGACTGTAAACGCTAGTTTCCTGAGGGGGGGGTGGTGGTGGGGAGGTGGAATGGCAGAACGTGTGTGTGTGTGTGTGTGTGTGTGTGAATATGTGTGTGTGTGTATGTGGGTGTGGGGGGAGGGTTGAGCGCTTGAAATGTTCATCATATACCAACAGGGTTTGAAAATGTTGTTCATATCATTCAGGCGCCAGACTTCTAGGCTTGAAATCCTTTCTCCGTGATCCTCCTCCGCCAAAGATGCGGGAAAATAATTGAGCTTTTGGTTTTCAATTCGTCGTTCGAATTAAAGCGTTTTACTCCAAGGAATGTCTTTACATTACACGTAGATCTAGTTTGGGTTCATCTTTTAGTTAATCATAAAGGAATGTCTTTACATTAGACGTAGATCTAGTTTGGGTTCATCTTTTAGTTAATCATAAAGGAATGTCTTTACATTACACGTAGATCTAGATCTAGTTTGGGTTCATCTTTTAGTTAATTATAAAGGAATGTCTTTACATTACACGTAGATCTAGATCTAGTTTGGGTTCACCTTTAGTTAATCATAAAGGAATGTCTTTGCATTAGACGTAGATCTAGATCTAGTTTGGGTTCATCTTTTAGTTAATCATAAAGGAATGTCTTTACATTACACTGGTATCTTTTAGTTAATCATAAAGGAATGTCTTTATCTTATATCTAGTTTGGGTTCATCTTTTAGTTAATCATAAAGGAATGTCTTTACATTACACGTATATCTAGTTTGGGTTCATCTTTTAGTTAATCATAAAGGAATGTCTTTACATTATTCTAGTTTGGGTTCATCTTTTAGTTAATCATAAAGGAATGTCTTTACATTACACTTAGATCTGTTTGGGTTCATCTTTTAGTTAATCATAAAGGAATGTCTTTACATTACACTTAGATCTAGTTTGGGTTCATCTTTTAGTTAATCATAAAGGAATGTCTTTACATTACACATCTTTTAGTAGATTTAGTTTGGGTTCATCTTTTAGTTAATCATAAAGGAATGTCTTTACATTACGTAGATTTAGTTTGGGTTCATCTTTTAGTTAATCATAAAGGAATGTCTTTACATTACACGTAGATCTAGTTTGGGTTCATCTTTTAGTTAATCATAAAAGAATGTCTTTACATTAGACGTAGATCTAGTTTGGGTTCATCTTTTAGTTAATCATAAAGGAATGTCTTTACATTACACGTAGATCTAGTTTGGGTTCATCTTTTAGTTAATCATAAAGGAATGTCTTTACATTACACGTAGATCTAGATCTAGTTTGGGTTCACCTTTTAGTTAATCATAAAGGAATGTCTTTACATTACGTAGATCTAGTTTGGGTTCATCTTTTAGTTAATCATAAAGGAATGTCTTTACATTACACGTAGATCTAGTTTAGGTTCATCTTTTAGTTAATCATAAAGGAATGTCTTTACATTACACGTAGATCTAGATCTAGTTTGGGTTCACCTTTTAGTTAATCATAAAGGAATGTCTTTACATTACACGTAGATCTAGTTTGGGTTCACCTTTTAGTTAATCATAAAGGAATGTCTTTACATTACACGTAGATCTAGTTTGGGTTCATCTTTTAGTTAATCATAAAGGAATGTCTTTACATTACACGTAGATCTAGTTTAGGTTCATCTTTTAGTTAATCATAAAGGAATGTCTTTACATTGCACGTAGATCTAGTTTGGTTTCATCTTTTAGTTAATCATAAAGGAATGTCTTTACATTACACGTAGATTTAGTTTGGGTTCATCTTTTAGTTAATCATAAAAATGTCTTCACATTACACGTAGATCTAGTTTGGGTTCATCTTTTAGTTAATCATAAAGGAATGTCTTTACATTACACGTAGATCTAGTTTGGGTTCATCTTTTAGTTAATCACAACAAAGTCTACGTAACTACTTAACACATCCTTATCAGACATGTGAATCGTTGCAAATAAATGATAGAGCTAAAAGATAAAACTAAGAAATAACTTTGCAGCTGAACAAACAGGGATAAAAAGAAAGAGAGGAACGATCCTCACCCATGTATCGAGTAGACTGCTGATACAGTCGAGATTTGCTGTTGATCCGTGATTTATGATTTGATTTACTCACAGTCACACCCACAACTAAGGTGGTGATCTCGGTTTTTGTTGTTGGTAGGATGTTTTTAATTTTGTTTGGAGTGCCTTCTCAACAGCCAAGGGATCTTTAACGTGCACAGAGTGTTGTATTCTGTACACGGGACATCTCTTTCCCGTCTGCCTCCGATGGGCTAGGTGTCAATCAACCTACCTGGACCAAAGGGTAGATAATGGTCGAAAAAAAAAGAAAAATGTTTTAACCATTGGCGCCCGAACCCACTGCCTCTTGCTTGAGAGGCCGATACCTTACCTCTGGACTACCAATCTCCCCCCCCCCGTGACCAATTAATGACCATGCTTTCTGTCACTCCTGTGATTGCTTTTTTACTATTAAATTATACAAGCAACTGATATTATTCCCATTGAGGCGCTTTCATTACCCAATAAATTGATATTATTCACATTGAGGCGCTTTCATTACCCAAGAAACTGATATTATTCACATTGAGGCGCTTTAATTATCCAAGAAACTGATAATATTCACATTGAGGCGCTTTAATTACCCAAGAAACTGATATTATTCACATTGAGGCGCTTTGATTACCCAAGAAACTGATATTATTCACATTGAGGCGCTTTACTTGGAGCATGGTAATCAAATACAATTATTACACAATATGAATTTAGAGATCACTTACTCTTATCAACGTTTGTACGGCGCATCATATTGCTTGCAGTACGGAATGATTGCAATTAAACGTTTCTGTCCTGTGTTTAGGAGGACTCAGCAATCTTCAGGCAAGGTGTCATTCTCTCAACTAAAAGGTTGTGGGCTCAGTCAAGTCCCGGCTTGAGGCAAGATGTCGTCGTCTCAACTAAAGGTTGTGGGCTCAGTCAAGTCCCGGCTTGAGGCAAGGTGTCGTCGTCTCAACTAAAAGGTTGTGGGCTCAGTCAAGTCCCGGCTTGAGGCAAGGTGTCGTCGTCTCAACTAAAGGTTGTGGGCTCAGTCAAGTCGCGGCTTGAGGCAAGGTGTCGTCGTCTCAACTAAAAGGTTGTGGGCTCAGTCAAGTCCCGGCTTGAGGCAAGGTGTCGACGTCTCAACTAAAAGGTTGTGGGCTCAGTCAAGTTCCGGCTTGAGGCAAGGTGTCGTCGTCTCAACTAAAAGGTTGTGGGCTCAGTCACTTGAGGCAAGGTGTCGTCGTCTCAACTAAAGGTTGTGGGCTCAGTCAAGTCGCGGCTTGAGGCAAGGTGTCGACGTCTCAACTAAAGGTTGTGGGCTCAGTCAAGTCCCGGCTTGAGGCAAGGTGTCGACGTC
>JAXRKP010000822.1:42500-57500 GCA_037039925.1 Doris montereyensis | reverse complement strand
GTCACGTGTTTGCTCTGTCTTTATTAGTGGAGTTGTCACTTATTGTCATATTTCGCCGTCATACCATTGTCAACTTTCAACAGCACCAAGCTAAATGAAAGGCAAAAGTAGCAGCAAACACTGGTTAGCTATTCAGGCCATAAACTCAATGTCATTGGAAGCTTACGTCTCAAATCCGCATACCTCTAAACCCAACCTGTAACAAGTACAAACAGTTCTACATTGTCGGTACAAACTCAACTCCAATTTTTAGCTTGCGATCATGCATAGACTTTGGAATCATTGACATCATCATGTCTGTCTGTCAACCAAAGCTCTAATATCATGACAAAACAGACGCTATTAATCAAATACGAAAACTTGTTTTGCAGGACTAGACAATTTTCTACTTAAGTGAACAATCATACAATCCGGTGCAACACCTTCCTAGAATAATTCCCTATGCCTTGCAGGATCGCCTCAAAGATTAACTTTGCAAAATGGAAAGAAACAACAACCCGGACTCATAGTTAAGGCCATAGAACCTACAGATCGGTCAACTCATTAGTTGTGGTAGAAGAACCAAAAAACTAAAACTCTGAGAGTCTGTTAAGATACAAGAAATCTAAATCTAAACATTAAAAGGCCTCACTACAACATTGCAACTATGGAGGAAGTTACTTCAAAGCTGTCTGAAGCGAAGTACTTCATAAAACTGGATGCAAAATCTGGTTACTGGTAAATGAAAGTCGATGACCAGTCCTCGTTCTACACTATCTTGTATCCACCCTTTGGCAGATATCGATTCCTCCACATGCCATTTGGCAGATATCGATTCCTCCACATGCCAATTGCCAGATATCGATTCCTCCACATGCCATTTGGTAGATATCGATCCCTCTACATGCCATTTGGTAGAATATTGATTCCTCCACATGCCATTTGGCAGATATCGATTCCTTCACATGCCAATTGGCAGATATCGATTCCTCCACATGCCATTTGGCATACTATCTGTACAGGATGAATCTCACTGAAAAATGGATGACATCGTACATGGATTACCTGGTCAGATAGTTCTCGTCGACGACATTCATATATTGATAACAAGAGAAACCCATGACAGACACTTAAAGTATGTGCTCGATAGAGTATACCAAAACAACATTCATCTCAACCGTGGCAAGTTGAACATAGCTAAAACTGAAGTGAAATATTATGATCATATCATTGCCAGTAGTGGCATGAAGCCTGAGCCAAGTAAAGTCGAGGCAATAAAGAACATTTTACCGCCCAACAGCAGAAAGGAGCTTCCGAAACATGATAGGCATGATACCATTCCCCTATGCAAATTCACGACCCAATTTGCAGAACTCACTGCTCCCTTTAGGGAAGTACTGAAAAAGGATAAAGGTTTTCCAATGTGACCATCATGCACAACGCGCTCCAGAGGCAGTCAAAGCAGCAATATCTGTAGATACAATATTATCATCATACATAGTCAAAGCAGCAATATCTGTAGATACAATATTATCATCACTATAGTCAAAGCAGCAATATCTGTAGATACAATATTATCATCATACATAGTCAAGGCAGCAATATCTGTAGATACAATATTATCATCATACATAGTCAAGGCAGCAATATCTGTAGATACAATATTATCATCATACAAAGTCAAAGCAGCAATATCTGTAGATACAATATTATCATCATACAAAGTCAAAGCAGCAATATCTGTAGATACAATATTATCATCATACAAAGTCAAAGCAGCAATATCTGTAGATACAATATTATCATCATACATAGTCAAAGCAGCAATATCTGTAGATACAATATTATCATCATACATAGTCAAGACAGCAATATCTGTAGATACAATATTATCATCATACATAGTCAAGGCAGCAATATCTGTAGATACAATATTATCATCGTACATAGTCAAGGCAGCAATATCTGTAGATACAATATTATCATCATACAAAGTCAAGGCAGCAATATCTGTAAATACAATATTATCATCATACAAAGTCAAAGCAGCAATATTTGTAGATACAAAAATATTATAATCATACAAATCAAAGCAGCAATATCTGTAGATACAAAATATTATAATCATACAAATCAAAGCAGCAATATCTGTAGATACAAAAATATTATCATCATACAAGTCAAATATCTGTAGATACAAAAATATTTATGGATTCAAAAATATTATAATCATGCAAATCAAAGCAGCAATATCTGTAGATACAAAAAATATTATAATCATGCAAATCAAAGCAGCAATATCTGTAGATACAAAAATATTATAATCATACAAATCAAAGCAGCAATATATGTAGATACAAAAATATTATTTAATCATACAAATCAAAGCAGCAATATCTGTAGATACAAAAATATTATCATCATACAAATCAAAGCAGCAACATCTGTAGATACAAAAATACTATCATCATACAAATGAAAGCAGCAACATCTGTAGATACAAAATACTATCATCATACAAATCAAAGCAGCAACATCTGTAGATACAAAAATATTATCATCATACAAATCAAAGCAGCAATATATGTAGATACAAAAATATTTATAATCATACAAATCAAAGCAGCAATATCTGTAGATACAAAAATATTATAATCATAGAAATCAAAGCAGCAACATCTGTAGATACAAAAATACTATCATCATACAAATGAAAGCAGCAACATCTGTAGATACAAAAAATACTATCATCATACAAATCAAAGCAGCAACATCTGTAGATACAAAAAATATTATCATCATACAAATCAAAGCAGCAACATCTGTAGATACAAAAATACTATCATCATACTTCAACATACAAATCAAGCCCAAATCTGACATCGCCCTACAAGTTGACGCATCAAAACACAGCATCGAAGCAATGCACATGTGGGAGAAGATGCCGTTAGCTTTGCTTCGAATTCTCTATCAGAAGCAGAGCACAGATACGCCCACATAGAAAATTAACTTTTTGGCAGCTGCTATTTGGAGCCCCACGGTTTCACCGCTACCTCCATGGAAGACACCTCCACGTTCACAGTGATCAAGCGATCAAAGACCTCACAGAAAGTATCGTCAGAAAAAAACCCACTAGCTTCAGATTCACCCAGACTCCAACGTATGTTATTACAATCGCAGAAATATCAGTTCACGCTAACGCACGTGCCAGGAAGGAAGATCCCAGTTGCTGATGCATTATCAAGACATTGTAATACCGACAGGGAAACAACTGATGGAATAAGTGCCCACATCGAAGCATAAGTCCATACTGTGATGGAAAATCTCCCAATCAGCGACAACACGCTTTTGCCTATTGAACAAACAACCTAAGAGAATTCCCAAATGCAAATACAGACATAGTACATCCAAACGGATGGACAGATTAAAGAATGAGCGTCCCAAAAGTATTCAAGATTTCTGTAGTAAATAACATTATCCTCAAAGTGGAAGAATTCTTATTCCAAAAGAGCTTCGTCCTGAAATACTTCATAAGTTACATGCTAGCCATGAGAACTCGAGATGTCATGTTCTGGCCCAATATGACATGGCATAATATAGAAGTAACTGTGACGGAGTGCGCAATATGCACTTCAAGAAGCAACGCCAATCAGAAAGAAACATTGCGACCCCACGAGATATCCTCTCCCCCATGGGAGAAAATTGACTGTGACATCTTCTCTTGGGATAGTAAAGGATATCTCATCACCGTGGACTACTACAGTCAGTTCTTCGAAATCAACTCTCTCCGACAAACCACGTCTAGTTTCATCATTCACAAATTGTCAACTCACATAGCGAGATGTGGAATCCCATCAGCCGCCATCAGCGATAATGCTCCTCAGTTTGCCTCGTCGGAATTCAAAGCCTTCGCAAAGGATTTTGATTTCAAAGCAATCGCAAAAGGCTTTTGATATCAAAGCATTCGCAAAGGCTTTTGATTTCAAAACATTTGCAAAGGATTTTGATTTCAAAGCATTCGCAAAGGCTTTTGATTTCAAAGCATTCGCAAAGGATTTTGATTTCAAAGCATTCATAAAGGCTTTTGATATCAAAACATTTGCAAAGGCTTTTGATTTCAAATCATTTGCAAAGGAAATTTTTTGATTTCAAATCATTCGCAAAGTTTAAAGGATTTTGATTTCAAAGCATTCGCAAAGGCTTTTGATATCAAATCATTTGCAAAGCATTCGAAAAGGATTTTGATTTCAAAGCATTTGCGAAGGATTTTGATTTTTGCAAAAAGCATTTGCGAGGGATTTTGATTTCAAAGCATTTGCGAGGGATTTTGATTTCAAAGCATTTGCGAGGGATTTTGATTTCAAAGCATTTTGATTTCAAAGCATTTGCGAGGATTTTGATTTCAAAGCATTCAAAAGGATTTTGATATCAAACAACATGTAACATCGTTCCCGACGTATCCCATGTCAAATGGATAAGCTAAATTCTCTGAGATCGGTCGCCGCATCTCATCCACGACGGGCGATCCGAGAGAAACGGCTTGGCTGTTCGAAAGGATCTCCTTGGCCATCGTTCACGGCAATAATTTTTCCCTTGTTTCAACCTCTCGGCCACCAAGACAGGCGTGACCCCATTTCCGCTTTTCTCCCCACTGTTATTCATGTCTCTTCGCCCATTTATATCTTTTATCTATTACAGCTAAAAAAGATCCGTTCAGATGGCCAAGAACATCCCGGAGAAAGCAAAAAAGCTCGCTGGAGAAAATACTTACTTCAACCTGTCCGGAGTACCGTAACACTCATGTGGACAAGCTCGCTTTCTCAGCTCAACTGCTGTGATAGACAGGCGCCTATGCTCAACCTTACCGTACCGTCGCTCATACAGCATTACCATCCACGTATCATGGAACCGCAGCTTGTCATTCCAAGATGCTGCGAAAGACAACACATATAAAAAGCTGCATAATTTGACTAATCAGCAGCAAATTTGACCCCAATACACAACCACGACAAGTTCTCTCTCTAAATCACACAAAGCTATGGATCCCAGCGACACTGATCCAAGCTCACAAGGAGAGCCGATCACATATCGTCAAGACACCGGACGGAGGTGCATATAAACGCAACATACATCACATATCGTTAAGACACCAGACGGAGCTATATATAAACGTAACAGACATCACATATCGTTAAGACACCAGACGGAGCTATATATAAACGTAACAGACATCACATATCGTCAAGACACCAGACGGAGCTATATATAAACGTAACAGACATCACATATCGTTAAGACACCAGACAGAGCTATATATAAACGTAACAGACATCATATCGTTAAGACGACCAGACGGAGCTATATATAAACGCAACAGACATCACATATCGTTAAGACGACAGACGGAGCTATATATAAATGCAACAGACATCACATATCGTTAAGACGACAGACGGAGCTATATAAAACGCAACATACATCACATATCGTTAAGACACCAGACGGAGCTATATATAAACGCAACAGACATCACATATCATTAAGACGACAAACGGAGCTACATATAAACGTAACAGACATCACATATCGTCAAGACACCAAACGGAGCTATATATAAACATAACAGACATCACATATCGTCTAGACACCAGACGGAGCTATATATAAAGGCAACAGACATCACATATCGTCAAAACACCAAACGGAGCTACTTATAAACGCAACAGACACTACTCAAAGCTTCAACAAAAGCGCAGAAAATCGCCCGTCTCTCACTGTCACTCCCAGGAGGACAAAACCAAGACATACTCAATCACACCATTTTCAGTACACCCATATACACACCCCAATAAACACACAAGTACATGCACAAGATCAGGGCGCACGATCAGGAAACTCCAAAAATACATTGACTGACAAATCAAGAACACTCTATACTGTTGTGACTTAATACACGATATAAACATCAGAAACATTTTTTGTAATGAAATTGTGTAATGGTGTGACTTAAAATACATGATAGAAACATCATAAACATTTTTGTTGTGAAATTGTGTAATGTTGTGACTTAATACACGATAGAAACATCAGAAACATTTTTGTTGTGAAATTGTGTAATGTTGTGACTTAATGCACGATAGAAACTTCAGAAACATTTCTGGTAATGAAATTGTGTAATGGTGTGACTTAAATACACGATAGAAACATCAGAAACATTTTTGTTGTGAAATATATACATCACTTCACTTAAATGGTATCACTCGATTACACAATGCAGTGTAACCACCTCCTGCATTGAACACAAGTCATTTAGCCTTTGTTTGCTCTATTCCTTCCTTGTATCGTGTCTCAACGTCCACACCCAAACATTACTACTACTACTACTACTACTACTACTACTACTACTACTACTACTACTACTACTACTACTACTACTACTACTACTACTACTACTACTACTACTACTACTACTACTATTACTACTACTACTACTACTACTACTACTACTACTACTACTACTAATATTACTACTACTACTACTACTACTGCTGCTACTACTGCTACTGCTACTGCTGCTGCTACTACTACTACTACTACTGCTACTACTACTACTACTACTACTACTACTATTACTGGTGCTGTTGCTATTGCTGCTACTAGTACTACGACTACTGCTATTACTACTACTACTACTACTACTACTACTGCTGCTACTACTACTACTACTACTACTACTACTACTACTACTACTACTACTACCACTACCACTACCACTACCACTACCACTACTACTACTACTACTACTACTACTACTACTACTACTACTACTGCTGCTACTATTACTACTACTACTACTAAGATAAGATAAGAAGAATATTTATATTGCGCCTTCCCTCAGAAGAGCTCAAGGCGCATTACAAGCAAAATGATTACACAGACATGGCATGCTATCGCTAAAACATTTTACATAAAACAGATGCATCAATAAAAAATAGTATCACAATCAATTCAGTAAAAGCACGCAATTCAATAAAATTCATCTAAATATGTTGGAGAAGTAGTGGGTCTTCAAGCGAGATTTCAGTATATTCAAAGACTCTGCAGACTGGACGTCCCATGGTAAAATGTTCCAAATTTTGGCTGCTTGTGTTTGTAGGGCCCTATCTCCGAAAGTCTTAAGTTTAGTTTTGGGTGTTTGTATCATTTTCTTGCTCGCTGAGCGCAGTGATCTGTTCGGTGTGTATTTAGGAACTAACTCTTTTAAGTAGACTGGAAAGTCAGCCTCGTGCAGGCATTGGTACGTGATTGTAGCTATCTTGTAGTCAATGCGGGATTTTATTGGGAGCCAGTGTAGGTGTTTAAGTATTGGCGTAATGTGTTCTCTTTTTTAGAAACTTCCATGACTAATCTGGCGGCATTGTTTTGTATTATCTGCAGTTTCTTGATTTGTGTCAGTGGAAGTCCAGCCTGCAAAGAATTGCAGTAATCAATTCTTGAAAGAACAAATGAGCAAATTATTTGTTTGTTGCTTCAGGAGTGATGTATTTCCTGATATGACATATTCTTTTTAATTCCAGATAGCAAACTTTTCTCAAATGTGAGATATGGTCTTCCATGGACATGGTACAATCCATGATAACTCCTAAATTTCTTACTTTTTTTGACAACAGGAATTTCTTCGCCACAGATTTTAACATATCTTAATTTAGCGGCTTCTACTTTGGCTTTGCTTCCTATTGCTATAACTTCTGTTTTGTTCTCATTTAATTTCAATTTATTGGATGTCATCCACGAAGAAATCTGGGTGGCGCAATCATTAAGGGAAGTTATGACAGATGGCAGTCCGGATATTTCAGCAGACTTATAGAGCTGAGTGTCGTCAGCGTAAATGTGGTAATTAAAATGATGTTGATTGATGATATTGTGTATTGGTTGTGCGTACAAAGAAAAAAGGATTGGCCCCAGAACCGAGCCTTGGGGCACACCAAAATGAAGAACAGAATAATTTGATAGCTTTCCATGGACTGATACAGCTTGCTTTCTATTGCTGATGTACGAACTGAACCATTCCAGAGCAGTGCCATTGATGCCAAAAGATAACTCTAAACGTTTAAGAAGAATGCCATGATCTATAGTGTCAAATGCAGCAGATAGGTCTAACAAGGCTAAAATGGATAGTTCTCCTTTATCGGTCGAATTCCGTAAATCAGATTGTACTTTCAGAAGTGCTGTCTCTGTACTGTGCTTTCTTCTATAAGCAGACTGATAGGTTCCTTTCAAAGAGTTTTCATCTAAGTGTTGGTCGATTTGGCTCAAAACAGCTTTTTTCTAATATTTTGGAAAGAAATGGTAGGTTGGACACTGGTCTGTAATTTTTCAGATCGTTTTGATCAAGGTTGTTCTTTTTTAATTAAGGTCTAACTATGGCCTCCTTAAAACTAGGGACAACAATTCCATTTGTTAGTGACTGGTTGATAATATTGGTAATATGAGGCAAGGTGATATCAAGGCAGCTAAGAAACAGATTTACTGGCAGTGGATCAAGTTCACACAATTTTTTAGTAGATTTCATGATTGTAGATTTAACAAAATCTTCTGTTACAGGTTTAAAAAGAAGAAAAGGAATTACCGTCAAATACGTGATACCTGGGATCAGAGTTTGTGGCATCTAAGTTTTCTCGTATCTTTTTAATCTTATCGATGAAAAAATGATTGAAAGCTGGATCAGGTAATTCCCTCACCGGGATGTTAGTTGGTAAGTACTGTACATTCTTTTTACCCAAAAGGTCATTGCAGATTGAATAGAGGTTTGAACTTGATTCAAATCTTGTATCTGTTTGTTTAAATAAATTGATTTTTCTTCTTTAATAACATTAGCAAGAGAACTAATTTCTTGTCTGTAAATGTTTTTATGAACAGTCGATCCAGTTTTTTCCCACAGTCTCTTGAAAACTTTTCGTTTCTTTTTCTTTCCGTTCAGAACTCTCTCGTTGATCCAGGGCGCTGCAATCCTTATTGGGGCGAGTTTCTCTCGAATTGGAGCGTGTTTTAGTACAAGGTATACTACTACTATTACTACCACTATCACTACTACTACCACTATCACTGCTACTACTACTACTGCTGCTGCTGCTGCTGCTATGAACTGCTGCTGCTACTGCTACTGCTACTGCTGCTACTACTGCTATTACTGGTTACTGGTAGCTACTAGTTGACTAGATCATCCCTAGCCTCAACTACGACTACTGCTTCTATTACGCTACTACTAGGTTACTACTACTACTACTACTACTACTGCTACTACTACTACTACTACTGACTACTACTACCACTACTTTACTACTACTACTACCACTACCTAGGCCACTACTGGTCTACTACTGTGGCTACTACTACTACTACTACTATTACTACTACTACTACTACTATTATTATACCACTACCACTACTACTACCACTACCACTACTACTACTACTACTACTACTACTACTACTACTAACTACTACTACTACTACAACTACTACTACTGATTATTGGAACTAATGCTAATTACTACTAATACTACTATTACTAAATGGAATTATTCAGGTGCTTTATGCATGTACAACACCATGGGCCCCTATGGAAAATGGATTTTCTGCCCATGGTGGTTTGCCAATCAGACATTGACGTATCTAGACTAGATTGAAGGGGTGGATATTGTTTAACATTGAAGGGTTGACAAGAAGGTTATGACTACAGCCGAAAACGGAAAACCATCCAAAACGGAAACGTGTCTTAAACGGAATGCACTCGAAGCGCTTTAATAAATGGCTAAATTTTCGACCAGCCTGTTTAAAGCGGAAACCTGTCTAACGCGGAAACGGAAAGCAAACAAATATGCCCCTAATGACAGTTTTGTCTGTCTAAAACGGAAAATGTCCTTCAACAAGAACACAAACACACTCACTCACTCATTCAAACACACACACACACACACGCACACACACACGCACACACGATCTACACACAATGTACGTCATGTCATGTATAATGTCACTGAGTACATGTCAATGCGTGTACATACATTACTATGTCATATTGCATTATCATAGTCTCATTTTTGTGGAGTCAATACAGAGTCACAAAAACATAATATCCATAGCAACACAAACATCTTTTGAAAAGAACGAAAGAATATAATATTACTACAATGCAATTGTACTATAATCTAACCTAAATCCATTCTATCTGGCCACACGGATATATGATGTGATGTGCATATATATTACGAAAAGTATATGGATCTGAATGATAGCATGAATAGAAGATTCGTCATACATTTGTATAAAGATATGTCCTCAGATATACTGAAAGGTCTTAGGTAAGATATATGTCTTGTATGATGCCTGCATGCATGCCATGTCAATGATGTATGTGTATCGCTCAGAGATGTTCTATGTAGGTATGTATGGATATATGTATGTATGTATGTATGTAGACAAGTATGTCATGTATGTCTTCGACTACGTATGTATGTATCTTGTGTGCCATGATGAATTTATGAAAGCATATGTATTTACATGTTGTATGTATGTATATAAACTATGTATGTATGTGTATGTAAATGTATGTATGTATGTATGTATGTATGTATGTATGTATGTATGTATGTATGTATGTATGTGTATGTGTATGTATGGTATGTATGTATGTATGTGTGTATGGATGTACATGTATGTATGGGATATATGTATGTAAGTATGTATGTCATGTATTATATATGTATGTATATGTGCTATGTATGTATGTGTATGTGTATTAATGTGATGTATGTATTCCATGTATGTATGTGTGTATGTGTGTATGTATATTTCTATGGATGAAATCTATGTAGCTGTGTGTATGTATGTATGCATGTGTATGTATCTGTCTATTTATCTACATGTATCTATCTAGGTATGTGCTATGTACTATCTATCCATATATGCCAATGTATGCATGTCTGTGCTATGTATGTAGGTACATGTACTATATTTGTCTTGTGTATGTATGTATGTCTGTCTGTAAGTATGTATGTATGCTGTCTGTTTGTATGTATATATGTATGTGTGTATGTATGCATCATGTATGTATGTATGTGTGGGCATGCATGTATGTATTTGTGTATCATGTATGAAGAGCATCTGTCTGTGTTTACTATATGTATATATATATATATATATATATTTACAATTAGACATATATATAGAAAATTCATATGTATGTATGTCGTGTGTATCAGAATGTGAAATCTTTTCAAGGTCCTTGTGGCCCATAGAGTCGTAACGTTTCCTTTCTTTTCCCTATCGTGAAGCGGAACAGAAAGTCTGCCGTTCTATGCTTTTACTCCTTAATCAGGTATTGGTGTCATTCTCAATGTACAGAACGTAAACAACTAGCATTATTAAGGATTCGAATAGGACTAATCTTGATCCCAAGTTCGGCACGATAACCAGTTGGCCACCGATAATTTCTTCAACAATATATGCATGCTTGAATTTTAAAATGTATACCAGACGTTATTTTCAAACCTGTTGGCCTTAGCTGATCAAATGTTTATCGATATCAGCTTGGCGTTGATCCACATTATTATCATTGCTTTAGCAAAATACCTCAAACACAAAGGAAAGATTCTATTAGCAGAGACAAAACAAACACAGAATTATCAAGCACAAATGAGTTTTGAATTGCCCACCCACTACAAAACCCTCTATTATGGAACCTCTCAATTCTTTGAGACATGACGGTGCATTGCCAATGTCACATATCGGAATCATCCCCAGAATAACTGCGAATCAATGACACACACACACATACACACATTTACACACACATACGCACACACACACACATACATACACACATATATACACACAATGGCAAATACAATTCATGATTTTCAAAACTTTTCTTCTTCTGTGTGAATGGGATAGCTGTGGCTGATGTCAGGATAAAGGTAGTCAGAGGAACAAACGAATTCCGTCGATTATAATATTATCTTCCTCAAGATTTTCAGAAATGTTCTCCTCTCATAAATACAAAAGCATATGGGGGTAGTTCTTATATCTATTGTTGATAGGTTATGATTATGATAACAGTTATTTACATAGCATCACCGATAAAGTCTATCGTAAGACTGGCTTTGCATTGAACCATTTGTTATTATTATTGTCGTGAGAGGGAAGAAATCTTTCCCAAAGATTATGCTACCATATTTTTATTATGATACTCTCTGAAGAAGGAAACATTTATTATTATTATTAGATATGATCTATGCGCCATTATTCGACTCTACATTTAATTAAGACTATCAAGATTTCCTGCATGAAATATGGTGAGCCTGTCTACCTCGACCACCAGGAAGAAATGAAGAAAATAATGTATCATCTATGCTAAGTCCCCCCTTTCCCCATCCCCCTCCCCTCATCCTCCCTTTTCTTACCTCTCATCTGCATTGTGTGGGGCGATCAGTGATGCCTGGTGAAGATCCTATCAAAATTATGCGCATCTATTTTCACTACGTCAGAACCCAAAGTGCAAGCACCACTATTACTACAACTACATTTAAGAACGGCACGTCCATTGCCAATTATCTCAGTGTTCTTTTCAACTTTGACGTCATTCATTCATCCTGTATATCATCGAAGGGTCTAATAGTTATTATGAAATAATAGAAAAGCGAAAAAAAAGAATTAGGACTTGAACCAAACCCAGATAACGTTTAGAGACAAAATTCTCCCAACATCTATTAATAGAAGGGTATTCAATCAACCCATAAACATTATTATTGACATACTATTATAAAAATTTGGCCTCTACAGAAAAACAAAGAATTACTAGCGAGGAAACTGCAAGTCACGCATAAAGCAATGGATTAAAAAAAAATAAACATTGTCATACTCCAAATATAAGATGACTTACATTAACCCCCTCCCCCCTCCGCCCCACCCAATAAAATAGACAAGAACGAGCAGGGGTCACAGATGTCCTTATAAATCTCATTAAGGACAGAAATGGAAATTATAGAAATATTTATAAGATTTAATAGATGTACAAAAAAGAAAAAATTATGAATAGAATGGATAAAGATTATGGACAATAAAATCCATAGAACAATTCTAGAAGATGGCAGGATTGACAAAATTATAAATAAACACACTATAAATGGCAAATTTACATCAATGGGGGTGGGGTGGGACACAGGAGATCATCAAATGGAGCTGACGATAATAAATACTCATTGAAAATGGACCAGGCATCTGGTGATAATAATGGTACAAATATGGTGCTACATAATTATAGTGGATGGAAGACACCTCACCCGCCCCGTCATCAGACTATCGGTAGGATAGAATAATATTTCACACAAATAATAAAGAAGATAAGAACAAGAGGAGGACTCGGTAGTTCAGAGACAAGGCGTCTACCTCTCAACCCAAAGAACGTGGGTTCATTACAGACAGACAACAGAAGACAGACAAAATCCCAGAAGAGGGTAGCAAACAAACACCTAGTCCCAGCAGAACAGGACTATAAACCCAGGAAGACGAGCACTGCACTGTGCACACTACATATCCCTTCGCTGTCTAAAACTAATACAGTAAACACATTAAAAACAAAAACCTGTCCTAAGCAGAAACTGTCTATCTCTTTTCCAATTATCTATATCTATCTATCTATATCTATCTATTTATTCATCTATCTATCTCATTATCTATATCTATCTATCTATATCTACTTATTTATTCATCTATCTATCTAATTATCTATCAATCTATCTCTCTCCATATCTATGTATCAATCTATCTATCTATCCATCAATCTATCATTCTATCAATCTATATATCAATAGATCAATCTATCTATCTATCTATTTTTCTATCTATCTATTTTTTTATTTCTATTTATTTATTGATCCCGATCTAAAATTATCTATCTATCTAATTATCTAATCTATCTATCTATCTATCTAATCTATCTAATCTATCTATCTATCTATCTATCTATCTATCTATCTATCTATCTATCCATCTATCTATCTATCTATCTATCTATCTATCTATCTATCTATCTATATAAATATCTATCTATCTCTCTATCTATCAATCTATCTAAGATCAATATCTATCTATCTATCTATCTATCTATCTAACAATCAAACTATCTATCTATCTATTTATCAATCTATCTATCTATCTATCTAACTATCTATCTATCTATCTATATATCTATCTATCTGTCTGTCTGTCTGTCTATCTATCTATCTATCAATCAATCTATCTATCTATCTATCTATCTATCTATCTATCTATCTATCAATAAACACACTATCTATCTATCTATCTATCTATCTATCTATCTATCTATTTATCTATCTATCTATCTAACTATTTTTACTATTCCATCATTAACTGATACAGTGTATTCTATCTAATATGAAAAACGTCTCAAAACCATTACAAACAAACTATTTTTACATTGTAAAAGACTTAGCAAATAAACCACTAACAAATTTCCTACATCCCATATCGATTTAGAAAAAAAACACATTTTTAACAAATTTAACAGATAATAATATAGACATTTTTTTAATAAATCATGGGATAACAAACAATACTATTCTTTGTTACTTTTGCTTGTCACATAAATAGAAAAAAAGATTGATTCACCCTTCTGATTCAGTTGTGATGAGCGTTTTATTTGTCATCAAATTTCATCAAAGACTTTTCCTATTTGCGTTTCAATATACAATACGGATTTTTCGTTTCCCCTATATTATCGAGACATATCTATTATAAAAATTTCCTATTTTGATCAATCTAAATGAAAAGAAACAGAGTAGTCATGCCTTTATTAACTCCAGCTGAAGAAAAGAAGAAGAAGAAGTAAGTAATGTGTTAAGACAAGATCAATGTGATTATAAGGGAAGAAAAAAACTATTCAACTGTTTTCACAAACTATTCAACTGTTTTACCAAACTAGTCAACTGCTTTACACAA
>JAXRKP010000822.1:32500-35000 GCA_037039925.1 Doris montereyensis | reverse complement strand
ATATACATAGACATACAACATACACACACATACACAACGGCATACACACATACACACAGCATATACATACTCATTCCTCATTCTCACCACTAAGATAATATATGCTGTTATATGTGTTTGCATCGGGAACATGTAGTTGGCCATGTCATATCGTTGCTGCTGCTACGGCTGTTCACTGCTCGATCTACTACTGCCGACGCTGCTGCTGATCTACGATCTACAACGTAGCAGTTAGATGTGTCATAGACACACATGTGCTATGTATCTACATATCTATATCTGTGTACAGACATCTATATATAAATATATCTGCTGCTGCTGCTAGGTATCTGCTATATCTATGATATCTATGTATCTATATATCTATATATCTAGAATCTATATATCTATATATCTATGTATCTTATGGATTTAATGAGCTGCCGCTTTCTGCTATATCTATATATCTATATATCTATGTATCTATGTATCTACATATCTATGTATCTGTATATCTATGTAATAATATATGTATCTATGTATATATGCTATCTATGTATCTATGCTATCTGCATGTCTATATATCTACAGATGAAATTGCTAATATATCATACCAAAAATGTTATGATGCTGCTGCTGCTGCTATTCTGCTACTGCACCATATTGGAACTGCTGCTCTGCTGCTTTGCTGCTGATCACTTTGTATCCATGAAAGTAAAAAAAACTGTGTCAAAATGTACGACGACTTGTTGATATTTTCCAGGAGTTCTGCAGTTTTCACAGTATAATGCTGCTGCAACTGCTGCTGTTGCTCCTAGAACAAAAAAAATGCATCGCTGCTGCTGCTGCTACTATGCTTTCCAATGTAAACATTCAAGATCTGCTGTCTAAATTCTAGCTCTTTGTTATCAACTGCAAACTCAAAGTTCTTCTGCTGCTCGTCAAAAGTATCCCAAACTTTTCTGCCAAACCGAGCACTGCTTATGTGACTTTGTTGGGGGTCACGTTCGAGAAGAAGAACCGCTCAACATGTAGAAGACCTCGCTGAAATGTTGGCCCACGCTGCTGCTACTTCGTCAACATTTTGTTCAAAAGTTGCTGCTGGTCAATCTGAAACAAGTGTGACTTGATGTGAATTAAGGCTGCGGCATACCCATATATTGATTTTAAAATAAAATGGCATGTAGACAATACGGGTAGTGTGAGATCTTGACATGCCCTTCAATTACAAAAAATGTCAGTCATTAATGCTGCTAATGCTAATACTGCTGCTGCTGGATGCTGTATTCAATGCTGCTGCTGCTGCTGCTGAAAATATATTTGTGCTCCTGCCGTTAACTTTTAAGATGCTGCTGTTGGAAAAGTAATATTTTGTTTTTTTTGCTTGGTATACTGCTGCTGTTGCTGCTGCTGCTGCTGCTGCTGCTGCTGCTGCTGCTGCTGCTGCTGCTGCTGCTGCTGCTGCTGCTGCTGCTGCTGCTACTGCTGCTGCTGCTGCCGTACTGCTGCTATTACTGCTACTACTGCTACTACTACTACTACTACCACTACCACTACTACTACTAGAGAGATAGAGAGAGCTGCTGAGGCGACTGAGACTACTAGAGAGCTGAGAGAGCTAGAGACTAGATTAGACCAATACCAGAGAATGAGACTAGAGACTTCAGACTACTACTGCGACTACTAGAGTTAATACTACTGAGAGAGAGACCGCTGCTACTAATAACGCTTAATACCAGTACAATGAAATAATATTCATAATAGACGTGACGTGAGAGAGAATAATTCATTAGAGAGAGAGAGAGAACCCACTCAGAGACGAGAACACAGACATACTATTATTATGCACTCAATGTTCACTCATCCTGATCCACAGACACACTCAATAGATAATACATACAGAGACGCGCGAGAGAGAACACAAAAAATAAATGTCATTGACAGGCAGAGGAGAGAGAGCAAAGGGACGCGAATCAATATTTTTCTGTTTATGAGCAGTATAATGTTCGAGAGAGATCCTCTTGAGAGAGAGTTGTCTCTCAGAGAGAGAGAGGAGGACTTAGACTTCTCAGAGACAGATAAAGACAGAGACAATGAGAGAGGAAAATCGACATACAAATCATCCCGTTCATCCGAACTTTTCGAATATAAATATGGCTATCCAAACGGAAAAATCATTTAAAAGCTAATAATGATAACAATTGAATATTTAAATGGCATGCAATCCCGTGCAAAGATAACTGACTAGACCTGACTACAATTACATGCATATACAAAAAACTAAACATTTACATTCACAGGATAGATATAATTAAGAATGAAACTAATCCAGTTACACTGGCTGTAACACATCTAAACATAATACAGAACTTTTGATAACTCCTGACTCACATTTTATCAAACGTAAGTTTGAAAGGGGCGGGGTACGACATATCAACAGGACTTCAAGACGCATATGATAACTGACTACGACATCTCAAGACGTAAGTCTGAGGGGAAGAATTCGACATGACTTCAAGAC
>JAXRKP010000822.1:12500-27500 GCA_037039925.1 Doris montereyensis | reverse complement strand
CATTGACAATAATTATATTATGATGCTTCTTTATGTCAGAGTTGCCTTGAGCTTGTCGAACTATCTTGAAGAACAATGGCAAGATACATATCTATCTTTTTGTATAACGCAGAATTCCTATTCTAATAGTTATCTATAATGAGCCGAAATATTTTCAGTACAGCAAAACCCATAGGCTGGTCCAGCTCTTGTTGCCGTCATGTAAGGTCAAGAACCCCCACCCCTCCCTTCTGATTTTCTGTCAATCTACCCCATGGAAACCGAGACTTGAATTTTGAAGGTCGCTGACCGACTGACTGACTGACTAAAAAGTTGACCTGGGAAGTTTGAATTCTAGGAACCCTTCAAAAACAGCAACTGTCTACGAGTGCGTATCCCAAATTGGCCGAGGCCAGTTAAAGCTACCTGCGGCTCAATTTCATGGTTGGGGATCGCTAAACTCAGTGTTTACTGTCGGGAACAAAGGTAGACGTTTTTTTTTGCTCTCGCTTGTAGTTTTTTTGGTCGATAAATGAAATTACATATTCACACTGTAAAAAAAAATGATATCACTTTGTTAAACGACATCTTTCTTAATTTTATCAACGTTTTTGAAGCTTTATTTTAAATTCTGTATGTACCGGAGAATCTGTTTCGTCGATACATGTTTTCGGATTCGGTAGATGATCGTGAAGTGGGGGAAGGAAAGCTAAGGGATGATCATTGTTAATAGATCCTTTCATTTATTTATGGCGTATCCTGAAAGGACACTTTAAAAAATAAAAAGAATATTCACACGCTAACAGCCGACCGTCAAGCCTCCGTTACTGTCATGCCAAGCCAGTTTTTTTGTTTCTTGTTCCCAGATGCGTGTTGTTCTCCTCTTTCTCATTTTCCCCCTTTTTTTGCGTTTAATATTCATTTTCTCATTTTTCTTGTTTTAATTTTTTAAAATTATTATACCTGGAAATAAAGCTTGGGTAAGCTGTGCAAACATGCACGGCAAGCATCTCAAATCTTACGTTTGAAGCAAGGACGTGTCTCCATTTACTTAACAAGAACAGACACTTTGAAGTTTTTGAAAACTGACTTCTCTCCCTCGATGGCTTATCTTTGGTTGTTCGAGTTTCACAGCTCATATCACATTACATTATGTGATGAGGTTAGATTCCTTGTGCATTTATTTGCACCTGTTTGATGGCGTAGTAGTAGATTGTCTGTGATGGGGGTTGTCAGTGATGGGAGCTTGTCTGTGATGGGATGTTGTCTGTGATGGAATGTTGTCTGTGATGGAAGGTTGTCTGTAATAGAATATTTGTATGTGATGGAATGTTGTCTGTGATGGGATGTTGTCTGTGATGGAAGTTTGACTGTAATGGAATGTTGTCTGTAATGAAATGTCTGTAATAGAATATTGTATGTGATGGAATGTTGTCTATAATGGAATGTTGTCTGTGATGAAATGTTGTCTGTGATGGAAGGTAGTCTGTGATGGAATGTTGTCTGTAATGGAATGTTGTCTGTGATGGATGGAATGTTGTCTGTGATGGAATGTTGTGTAATGGAAGGTTGTCTGTAATGGAAGGTAGTCTGTAATGGAAGGTTGTCTGTAATGGAATGTTGTCTGTAATAGACAGTTGTCTTTAATGGAAGGTTGTCTATAATGGAAGGTTGTCTATAATGGAAGGTAGTCTATAATGGAAGGTTGTCTATAATGGAAGGTAGTCTGTAAAGGAAAGGTTGTCTATAATGGAAGGTGATCTGTAATGGAAGGTTATCTATAATGGAAGGTTGTCTATAATGGAAGGTTGTCTTCAATGGAAGGTAGTCTATAATGGAAGGTTGTGTATAATGGCAGGTTGTCTGTAATGGAAGGCTGTCTGTCTGTAATGGAAGGTTGTCTATAATGGAAGGTTGTCTATAATGGAAGGCTGTCTGTAATGGAAGGTTGTCTATAATGGAAAGGTTGTCTATAATGGAAGGCTGTCTGTAATGGAAGGTTGTCTATAATGGAAGGTTGTCTATAATGGAAAGGTTGTCTATAATGGAAGGTAGTCTATAATGGAAGGTTGTCTATAATGGAAGGCTGTCTGTAATGGAAGGTTGTCTATAATGGAAAGGCTGTCTGTGATGGAAGGTTGTCTATAATGGAAGGCTGTCTGTGATGGAAGGTTGTCTATAATGGAAGGCTGTCTGTGATGGAAGGTTGTCTGTAATGGAAGGTTGTCTATAATGGAAGGCTATTTATAATGGAAGGCTGTCTGTAATGGAAGTTGTCTATAATGGAAGGCTGTCTGTGATGGAAGGTTGTCTATAATGGAAGGCTGTCTGTGATGGAAGGTTGTCTGTAATGGAAGGTTGTCTATAATGGAAGGCTGTCTATAATGGAAGGCTGTCTGTAATGGAAGGTTGTCTATAATGGAAGGCTGTCTTTGATGGAAGGTTGTCTATAATGGAAGGCTGTCTGTGATGGAAGGTTGTCTGTAATGGAAGGTTGTCTGTTTATGGGAGGTTGTCTGTAATGACAGGTTGTCTGTAATGGAAAGTTGTCTGTAATGGAAAGTTGTCTATAATAGAGGGTTGTTTATAATGGAAGGTTGTCTGTAATGGAAGGTTGTCTATAATGGATGGTTGTCTGTAATGACAGGTTGTCTGTAATGGAAAGTTGTCTGTAATGGAAAGTTGTCTATAATAGAGGGTTGTTTATAATGGAAGGTTGTCTATAATGGAAGGTGGTTTGTAATGGAAGGTTGTCTGTAATGGAAGGTTGTCTGTAATTGAAAGGTTGTATGTAGTGGAAAGTTGTCTGTAATGGAAGGTGGTTTTGTAATGGAAGGTTGTCTGTAATGGAAGGTTGTCTGTAATTGAAAGGTTGTATGTAGTGGAAAGTTGTCTGTAATGGAAGGTTCTCTGTAATGGGAGTTTGCCTGTAGTTGAAGGCTGTCTATAATGGAGGTATGGTATAATGGAAGGTTGTCTGTAATGGAAGGTTGTCTGTAATGGACGGTAGTCTATAATGGAAGGTAGTCTATAATGGAAGGTAGTCTGTAATGAAAGGTTGTCTGTAATGGAAGGTAATCTATAATGGAAGGTAGTCTGTAATGGAAGGTAGTCTTTAATTGAAGGTAGTCTATAATGGAAAGTAGTCTATAATGGAACGTAGTCTGTAATGGAAGGTAATCTATAATGGAAGGTAGTCTGTAATGGAAGGTAATCTATAATGGAAGGTAGTCTATAATGAAAAGTAGTTTATAATGGAACGTAGTCTGTAATGGAACGTAGTCTGTAGTGGAAGGTTGCCTGTTGTGACAGGTTGTCTGTATTGGAAGATAGTGTGTAATGGAAGTTTGTCTGTAATGGAAGGTTGACTGTAATGGAAGGTAGTCTGTAATGGAAGGTAATCTATAATACAAGGTTGTCTATAATGGAAGGTTGTCTATAATGGAAGGTTGTCTATAATGGAAGGTTGTCTATAGTGGAAGGTAATCTATAATGGAATGTTGTCTACAGTGGAAGGTAATCTATAATGGAAAGGTTGTCTATAATGGAAGGTTGTCTATAATGGAAGGTAATCTATAATGGAAGGTAATCTACAATGTAAGGTTGTCTATAATAGAAATTTGTCTATAGTGGAAGGTAGTCTATAATTGAAGGTTGTCTATAATGGAAGGTTCTCTATAATGGAATGTTGTCTATAATGGAAGGTTGTCTATAATGGAGGGTTGTCTATAGTGGAAGTTGTCTATAATGGAAGGTAATCTATAATGGAAGGTTGTCTGTAATGAAAGATAATCTATAATGGAAGGTAATCTGTCATAGGAAAGTTGTCTGTAATGGAAGGTTGTCTATAATGGAAGGTAGTCTGTAATGGAAGGTTGTCTATAATGGAAGGTTGTCTATAATGGAAGGTTGTCTGTAATGGAAGGCAGTCTGTAATGGAAGGTTGTCTGTAATGGACTGTAGTCTGTAATGGAAGGCAGTCTGTAATGGAAGATAGTCTGTAATGGAAGGTAGTCTGTAATGGAAGGTAGTCTATAATGGAAGGTAGTTTATAATGGAAGATAGTTTATAATGGAAGGGAGTCTATAATGGAAGATAGTTTATAATGGAAGGTAGTTTATAATGGAAGTAGTTTATAATGGAAGATAGTTTATAATGGAAGGTAGTTTATAATGGAAGATAGTTTATAATGGAATGTAGTTTATAATGGAAGATAGTTTATAATGGAAGATAGTTTATAATGGAAAATAGTTTATAATGGAAGGTAGTTTATAATGGAAGATAGTTTATAATGGAATATAGTTTATAATGGAAGATAGTTTATAATGGAAGATAGTTTATAATGGAAGATAGTCTGTAATGGAAGGTAGTTTATAATGGAAAGATAGTTTATAATGGAATATAGTTTATAATGGAAGGTTGTCTATAATGGAAGATAGTTTATAATGGAAGATAGTTTATAATGGAAGATTGTTTATAATGGAAGATAGTTTATAATGGAAAGTAGTTTATAATGGAAGATAGTCTGTAATGGAAGGTAGTTTATAATGGAAGATAGTTTATAATGGAAGGTTGTCTATAATGGAAGGTAGTTTATAATGGAAGGTAGTTTATAATGGAAGGTTGTCTATAATGGGAGGTAGTTTATAATGGAAGGTAGTTTATAATGGAAGGTTGTCTATAATGGAAGGTAGTTTATAATGGAAGGTTGTTTATAATGGAAATTTGTTTATAATGGATGTTCGCTGTAATGGAATATTGCCTGTAATGGAAGGTTGTCTGTAATGAAAAGTTGTCTGTCATGGAATGTTGTCTGTAATGGAAGGTTGTCTATAATGGGAGGTTGTCTGTAATGAAAAGTTGTCTGTCATGGAATGTTGTCTATAATGGAAGGTTGTCTATAATGGAAGGTTGTCTGTAATGAAAAGTTGTCTGTCATGGAAGGTTGTCTATAATGGAAGGTTGTCTATAATGGAATTGTCTATAATGGAAGGGTCTGTAATGAATATCTATGAATGTTGTCTATAATGGAAGGTTGCTGTAATGGAAGAAAGTTGGGATATATGTGATGGAAGGTTGTCTAGTAAAGAAAGGATGTCTGTCATGGAATGTCATCTATGATAAAATGGTGTCTGTAATGGAAAGGTTGTTTATCATAGACGTTTGTCTTTAATGGAAGGTTGTCTATAATGGAGTGATGTCTGTAAAGGAAGGTTGTCTGTAATGGAAGGATGTCTCTAATGGAAATTGTCTGTCTAGGAAGGTAGCCTGTAAATGAATGTTTGTTTGTAATGGAAAAAAATGTCTGTAAAGGAAAATTGTCTGTAATTGAAATTTATCTATAAAGGAAGGTTGTCTGTAATGGAAGGTTGTCTGTAATGGAAAAATGTCTGTAAAAAAGGTAGCCTGTAATGAAAAGAAATTTGTCTGTAATGGAAGATTGTCTGTAATGGAAAGTTGTCTGTAACGGAAAGTAGACTGTAATGAAAAGTTGTCTGTAAAGGAAGGTTGTGTGTAAAAGAAAGTTGTCTGTAAGGAAAAAATGTTTGTAATGGAAAGTTGTCTGTAATGGAAGATTCTCTACGATAGAAAGTTGCCTGTAATGGACGATTGTCTGTAATGGAAGGTTGTCTGTAAGGAGATGTCTTCTGTAATGGAAGGTTTCTATGATGGAAAATTGTCTGCAATGGAAGGTTGTCTGTAATGGAAGGTTGTTTGATAGAAGGAAAAAACTGTCTGTAATGGAAGGAAGGTTGTCTGTAATGGAAGGTTTGTCTGTAATGGAAAGTTGTCCACAATGGAAGGTTATCTATAATAGAAGGTTGTCTTTAATGGAAGACTGTCTGTAATAGAAGCTTGTCTGTAAGGGAAGATTGTCTGTAGTGGAAACTTGTCTGTAAGGGAAGATTGTCTGTAGTGGAAGCTTGTCTGCAATGGAAAATTGAGAGCGATGGAAGGTTGTCTTTAATGAAATGTTGTGTATGATGGAAGGTTATCTTTGACGGAATGTTGTCTTTGATGCAAGGTTATGTTTGACGGAAGGTTGTCTTTAATGAAATGTTGTGTATGATGCAAGGTTATCTTTGAAAGGTTGTCTTTAATGAAATGTTGTGTATGATGAAAGGTTATCTTTGACGGAAGGTTGTCTTTAATGAAATTATGTTATGATGCAAGGTAGTCTTTAATGAAGGTTATCTTTGATGAAGGTTGTCTTTAATGAAAGGTTATCTTTGATGAAAGGTTGTCTTGAATGAAAGGTTATCTTTGATGAAAGGTTGTCTTTAATGAAAGGTTATCTTTGATGATTTGATGGAAGGTTGTCTTTAATGAAAAGGTTACCTTTGACGGAAGGTTGTCTTTAATGAAATGTTGTGTATGATGGAAGGTTGTCTTTAATGAAATGTTGTCTATGATAGAAGGTTGTCTTTGTGAAAGGTTGTCTTTATGATAGAAAGGTTGTCTTTAATGAAGGTTGTCTTTGACGGAAAGGTTGTCTTTAATGAAATGTTGTGTATGATAGAAGGTTGTCTTTAATGAAATGTTGTGTATGATAGAAGGTTGTCTTTAATGAAATGTTGTGTATGATATAGAAGGTTGTCTTTAATGAAATGTTGTGTATGACGGAAGGTTGTCTTTGATGAAATGTTGTGTATGACGGAAGGTTGTCTTTAATGAAATGTTGTGTATGATGGAAGGTTGTCTTTAATGAAATGTTGTGTATGACGGAAGGTTGTCTTTAATGAAATGTTGTGTATGACGGAAGGTTGTCTTTAATGAAATGTTGTGTATGACGGAAGGTTGTCTTTAATGAAATGTTGTGTATGATGAAAGATGAAATGTTGTCTATGACGGAAGGTTGTCTTTGATGGAAGGTTGGCTGTAATGGAATGTTGTCTGTAATTGAAGGTATGTCTTTGACGGAAGGTTGTCTTGATGGAATGTTGTGTGTAATGGAAGGTTGTCGGTAATGGAAGATTGTCTTTAATTGAAAAGTTTGTCTGTTATGGAGGTTTTCTGTGATGGACGTTATTTGTAATGGAATGTTGTCTGTAATCGAAATGTTGTTTGTGACGGAAGGTTGTCTGTAATTGAAGGTTGTCTGTGATTGAAGATTGTCTATAATGGAAGGTTATCTGTATTGGATGTTGTCTGTGATGGAAGGTTGTCTGTATTGGAATGTTGTCTATTTTGGAAGTTTGTCTGTGATGCAAAGGTTGTCTGTAATAGAAGGGTTGTCTGTAATAGAAGGTTGTCTTTGACGGAAAGTTTCTGCGATGAAAATGTATTTATTCTGGAAGGTTGTCTGTCTATGTTGAAGGTTGTCTATGATGGAAAGTATTCTTTAATGGAGAATTATCTATGATGGGAAGGTTAGGAAGGATGGTGGGGGGGAGGGGGAGGATCGAGCAGATGGGTTGTATGTGATGGAAGCTTGTTTGTGAAACAAGGTTGGCTGTAATGGAATGTTGTCAATTTCCATACCCAGTATAGTTTGTGGATGAACAGCTAGCCAATTGATGTTCAGAATGCTGGGTGTAATGGAATGCTGTTCTCAATGATACAATGGAAGATCGTCATGTTCGACTTGGACATCAAAAAGCCGCCCTTGTCTGTTATGTTTGTTTTTGCTACGTGTCGATCTCTATTTGTCTTTCCATCCTGTCTGTGGCTAAAGGTTGTTTGTACATCACGCCTGCCTTTAGTATGCATATCCTTTGATGTGATAACATTGTTGCTATAAGGAAACAATATATTCCTAGATATTGGAAGACATTGTCATTCAACAATTTTCTCATCAATTTATTTTAGGTTTTTCTGAGTTTCACATTTTGTCGGTGATTTTGTTTCCGATTGTCTTTAATAATTATCCAGTTTTCTGTAATAGAACAGGAAATACACATAATAACCTTTCTGTCGAGGATTAATTTTTTCTCATTCTCTTGAATTATCCGTTCTATTCTTTAAATCGTGGTTTTGCTGGGCAAATTCTGTTTGGAGAATTATCTATGCTGGGCAAATTGTGGTTTGTGGTTTTGGAGGGGAAATTGTGGTTTTTGTGGTTTTGCTGGGCAAATTGTGTTTGTGGTTTTGCTGGGCAAATTGTGGTTTGTGGTTTTCCTGGGCAAATCCTAGTTTAGCGTGGATTTGCTGCTAGCCAATTGTGGTTTGTGGTTTGCTGGGCAAATTGTGGTTTGTGGTTTTGCTGGGCAAATTGTGGTTCTCAATTTGCTGGGCAAATTGTGGTTTGTGGTTTTCTGGGCAAATTGTGGTTTGTGCCGCCCTCTAGGCAAATTGTGGTTTGTGGTTTTGCTAGGCAAATTGTGGTTTCTGGTTTTGCTTTCCATCCTGTGGTTTGTGGTTTTTGCTGGGCAAATTGTGGTTTGTGGTTTTGCTGGGCAAATTGATGGATTGTTGTTTTGCTAGGCACAATATTCCGTTTTTGTAGATTTGCTGGGCAAATTGTGGTTTGTGGTTTTGCTCATCCAATTGTATTTTGTGGTTTTGCTAGGCAAATTGTGGTTTGTGGTTTTGCTGGGCAAATTGTGGTTTGTGGTTTTCTGGGCAAATTGTGGTTTGTTTTTCTGGGCAAATTGTGGTTTGTGGTTTTACTGGGCAAATTGTGGTTTGTGGTTTTGCTGGGCAAATTGTGGTTTGTGGTTTTTGGGCAAATTGTGGTTTGTGGTTTTGCTGGGCAAATTGTGGTTTGTGGTTTTGCTGGGCAAATTGTGGTTTGTGGTTTTGCTGGGCAAATTGTGGTTTGTGTGGTTTTGCTGGCAAATTGTGGTTTGTGGTTTGCTGGGCAAATTGTGGTTGTGGTTTTGCTAGGCAAATTGTGGTTTGTGGTTTTGCTAGGCAAATTGTGGTTTGTGGTTTTGCTGGGCAAATTTGGTTTGTGGTTTTGCTGGGCAAATTGTGGTTTGTGGTTTTGCTGGGCAAATTGTGGTTTGTGGTTTTGCTGGGCAAATTGTGGTTTGTGGTTTTGCTGCTGGCAAATTGTGGTTTGTGGTTTGCTAGGCAAATTGTGGTTTAATGGTTTTGCTGGGCAAATTGTGTGGTTTTGTGGTTTTGCTGGGCAAATTGTGGTTTGTGGTTTTGCTGGGCAAATTGTGGTTTGTGGTTTTGCTAGGCAAATTGTGGTTCTTATTTTTTTCTCGTGATTTTCCACCCTCTGTAATTGTCCGTCCTACATATTTTTTCACTTGTTGAAGATGTATGTTGCTTGTCTTTATTTTGACTTTTTAATAGTACCGCTTGATATTACCATATATTTGGTGCTCTTGTATTCGTTTCTAGATCATTTGTTTTGACAATGGCGTCTTGTGATAAAATACTTTCTTTCCTTTTTCTTTATCAGTTCCCATTGTACCTTCCAGTGTATGGATTTAGATGCCCGGAATGATATTTCTCCGGGGTGCCCTGTCCTGACATTTTTGTTTCCTTTCGTGAAAAAAATAAATTTCTTTGCTTCATTGCCTCTTTTATGTCTTTTTCCCACTTTCTCAGAGGTCTGCCTTTGGTCTCTTACCTTGGGTTTTAGCATTGTATACTGATTTAGTTATTCTATTGACATTCATTCTCTTTACATTTTATTTTATAGTTTTCTTTACTACTTTTTCTTTTGATATTTCATTTCAGCCTTTGTACTCTACTGTATTCCTACTGTTTAGGTCAAGTTTCGCTGTCTTAGATAGTAGGACAATAAACTGTGTTGTATACTGCATCTTGGTTTTTGTTGAAAATTCTTCCCTTGCCTAGATATTTGTATTATATTGTCATTGCCTTTTTGATTGTCTGGTTGATTTCTTCTCTTAGTTTTCCCTCTCATTTCTCTTTTATTTAGTTCATTATTCAGCATGTTGATAGAAGACTGAAGGTCACTTTCTGATTTTCCAAAAAACCTAAATCATCAGCAAATGAAAGCATTGATATATTTACTGCTTTGAGTTTCCACTTACTTATATTTATTTTCTTCTTTTTTGAGGAAGCCTTAGCGACTGAATCAATAAGTGTGATAAACAAAAGATGACTTAGGATACAACCCTGCCTTACTGTTATATCTACATCAAATTCGTCATACACGTTTCCAGCTACTCTCATTGCACATGTTGGTTTATTGTAAAAACTTGTAATGGCTTCTATTAAATTTTGCTCTACATTGTGTTCCTTTAAGGAATGCCATAATTCATAATTCGTCCCGCCTCACAGTATCAAAAGTTAGTAAAACAGAGGCGCAAATCAACGTTTGTCTCAACAAGTTTTTCTATTATTTGTCTGGTTGTAAATATGTAATCGTGTACATTTCTTCCTTGTCTAAATCCACTCTGATGTTCTTTAATCTGATCCTTATCTCTTTTTCTTAGTCTCCTTTCTAGTATCATGTCATGTAGCTTTCTTGGTAGGCAAACTAGTGATATCCCTCTATAGTTTGAACATTTCATACTTCATCCTTTCTTGTGTATTGGTACTAGTGCTCCCTTTTCCTATCGTCTGGCACCTGTTTTGACTGCCATGCTTGTTGACATATTGCTTGTAGTAGTTTGTCTGCCTCTCTCCCTTTGTTTTTAATCATTTCTGGATAAACTTGATCTGCTCTTGAGGCCTTTCCTAATTTCACTTTTCTTATAGCTGTTTGGAGTTCTTCCATTGAGATATCTACATCTTCAGTTGTATCATCTGGATTACTTGTTATTCTTACTAATTGATATGTACTCATTGTTCCATATGTTCTGTCAGGTGTAACTTCCTTAGCCTTTGGTCTCCTGTGAGACTACAAGGCAGCAGGTTGCTATTTTCTGTCATGATTAACGCTCTTAGCCTTTGGCCAAACCAGATCGGCTTGCAAGGCGGCAGGTTGTTTTTTATGTCAGAGTTAGCTCACTTAGCCTTTGGTTAGCAAACCCTCCTGCAAGGCAGCAGGTTGTGATTTTCTGTCGGGGTTAACTTTAGCCTCTGGTCAGTCAAAATTTACCTGCAAGGCAGCAGGAGACTCATGGAGGGCAGGACCGCCTCATCCCCGTATAAGTGCAATCACCTGTCAACTGTCCGGCTATATATATATATATATATATAATATATATAAATAAATACGCTGTGGTGAATTTCGTTTTCATCTGCCATTATTATTGTGTCATCAGTTTCTCCGAGAATATTAATATCGATACCTCCCATGTTGACTTCGCCTATTATTGCATTCGCTTTCTCTAAACATAAATTACGTAAAAACATTCAAATTGTGATGCGGGCAACAAAGATAATAGTAAGTAAGTAAGTAAGTAAGTAAGTAAACAAGTAAGCAAGTAAGTAAGTAAGCAAGTAAGTAAACAAGTAAGCAAGTAAGTAAGTAAGCAAGTAAGTAAACAAGTAAGCAAGTAAGTAAGTAAGTAAGTAAGCAAGTAAGTAAAGTAAGTAAGTAAGTAAACAAGTAAGTAAGTAAGTAAGCAAGTAAGTAAGTAAGTAAGCAAGTAAGTAAGTAAGTAAGTAAGCAAGTAAGTAGTAAATAAGTAAGCAAGTAAGTAAGTAAGTAAGTAAGCAAGCAAGTAAGTAAGTAAGTAAGCAAGTAAGTAAGTAAAAGTAAGCAAGTAAGTAAGTAAGTGCGTAATTAAGCAAGTAAGTAAGTAAGTAAGTACGTAAGTAAGTAAATAAGTAAGTAAGTAAGTAAGCAAGTAAATAAGCAAGTAAGTAAGTAAGCAAGTAAGTAAGCAAGTAGTAAGCAAGTAAGTAAGCAAGTAAGTAAGTAAGTAAGTAGGTATGAAGGAGTAGAAAGACATGGATGCTCAATGGAAGGCATTAGAAAGAGAGTTGGCGTAAGAATGTTTTGTAGTTAAAAAACAAAGTTGATGAATAGAAGGGAGAAGTGAGAGAAGTGGGCAAAAGGAGAAAAAAATAAGGGCAGGACTGGAGACGGCTCTCTTTACTAGATTCAGGGGAACGTTGATTATTTAATTGAGTTTATAGCTATGAGTGACAGTTTGTAAAAGTTGATATCGAGGAGCCTGGTTTGATTTGATTTGACTTGAATTTACCCACATCCATAACTAAGGTTATCTCGGTCTTTTTGGTAGGCTTCTTAATTTTGCACAGACTGCTGTGTAAATAGCCAAGGGATCTGTAATGTGCACAGAGTGTTGTGATCTGCACAGGGGTCCTTTTTACAGCCCGTCTCCGATGGGACTAGGCGTTTCAAATCACCTACCTCGAGAAAATTCGGCAGGGCTTGAACTCACAACCTTTGGGTTAAAAGGCCTACACCTTGCCTCTGGACTACCGAATGCCTCATTGAGGAGCGCGTAGAGACAGACTGATTCTTATTCAGGGAATTGGGTCAGGTGTTTCATTGTTATAAAATTATTAATTCGGCGACAACTGTCTGGGCACGAAGTATGTACTCTTCGTATAATACATTTTAAAAATTATCTGGTTTCCACACTGGCCATCTTGAACCCTTACTGCTGTGTGGTTATATCGTTAATGCGAAGAAGCAAACACCCTTACTAGTATCTAAATACAAGGAATCCCCAGTGTGGAATAATGTGAACGTAATAAACAGCTAAAAGTCTAAATGAACTTCACCCGGAGAACGAGGACAATAACGTGACGTTTCGGATTATATTGTAACACATGACATGTCAAGCGTTGGTCATGTCTCTATTAGTGACGTTTATATGTGACAACCCAACATCTATTTGAGATCGTCCCGAAGAAAATAAATCACAGATAACCCCAACCCAAAACCAAAAACGAAAAAAAACATACATACACACACACACACACACAAACAAACCCAGCCGCCAAAACACACACAAAATATATACACACACACATCTATACACACATACACACATACATACCCTTATATATACACATACGCATACACACATACACACACCCATATATATATACACACATACACTTACATACACACACCCATATATATATACACACACATACACACACATACACACACACACCCTTATATATATACACATACACACACATACACACACACCCATATATATATACACACATACACACACATACACACACACCTTATATATATACACATACACACATACACACACACATACACACACACACAGACACACACATAGATGGAACGACCTCTCATATCCTGTCGGTCATTAACAGTAACGCGATGGATAAAAACATAACAGACAGTAATTTCAGTAATGAAAGATATGTGACGAACATAGATCGCACCTCTTGTAACATGAAGTGCCAACACTGGCACAAGTAACCAATTATACGTGATCAATTCGAACCATCTGAGTCACACGACAAGAGGAAGGTATTTGTTTACCCACACATCCGTCAAACCATAAACGGACAAACAGCGAATCTCATTCCCACGTATTCTTTTATTGGAAATCTAGATCCATATTTTATCTGCAGTACGGTAAGACCGCTTCGATTCCTATTGTATAGGATAACATTGTAGATGATAAGATTTCTCTGTTTGTAGCGACAAGTAATGTTTGCTATCATTATGTGATATATTATTCCGCCAAGCCGTTTAATCTTTGCTAGGTTATTTTAATAACTAATTCTTTGTTTCAGAAGCTAAGTATTAAAAAAAAAAAAAAAAAGAAAAAAAGAGCAGACTTTGTGCATTCTGCCAGACCGTGTGGAGAACGGATACACTTAAGAACAACTCCCCAACCCCTCCTCTCCCCCTCAACTTCCCCCCCCCCACAAACAAACAACAAAACGAAACAGCTAAACAAACAAAAAACAAAACAAGACAAAAAGGACCCTCTTCGACCAAACAAAAAACAAATAACCTATTAACAAACAAAAAAACAAACAAACAAAAAACAAATAATCTATTAACAAACAAACAAACAAACAAACAAACAAAAAACAAATAACCTATTAACAAACAAACAAACAAACAAACAAAAAACAAATAACCTATTAACAAACAAACAAACAAAAAACAAATAACCTATTAACAAACAAACAAACAAACAAAAAACAAATAACTTATTAACAAACAAACAAACAAACAAACAAACAAACAAATAACAAACAAACAAACAAACAAACAAACAAAAAACAAATAACCTATTAACAAACAAACAAACAAAAAAAAATAACCTATTAACAAACAAACAAAAAACAAAAAACAAACAACTTATTAACAAACAAACAAACAAGCAAACAAACAAAAAACAAATAACCTATTAACAAACAAACAAACAAACAAACAAAAAAACAACACAAAAAACTCGAAAAAAAAAGAAAAAGAAAACCAGATTAGAAAAAGAAAAGAAATGTTAGCCAGGAATGGAACGACTCCGTTCCTAAGGAAAATAAACAAATATAAATATAAAAACCCAAAACGCTTGTTCAAAAAGAAATAGTGAGATAAATCCATCAATAGGAAACACAAAATAAACAATTTAAATATAGAAATAAAAACAATGAAACAGTATTGGATAATCACGAACTTAATTAATCTCTCCACCAATAACATTGTCAGCATATACCTGTCTGTCTTCCTACCGTTGTGCTTTTAGTTGGTTATCCATTTATCTTTTAGAGTGAAGTGAAGAAAATGACATTAGATAATATTCAAACCCCATAGGAATAAAGACGAGCCAAACACAAGGAAAAGACAGAAACAACGTTGGCCACCACGGGGATCGAATCCGTGACTTCCTAGTCGGTACCCGTCCCCTCGCCTAGAAAAGAAGGCTTGCTACCAACCGAGCTAACTAACTAGAGGTGTCGACACAAAGGTCACGGGTTCGACCAACATGGTGGTCAATATTGTTGTTCTGTCTATACCTTGTATTGGTCTCGTATTTGTTTCTATGCGACTTTAGTATTAACATTAACTAAATCGTACTCTATAACCACCCCAAGCTATATAGAACAAGTCAATAGAAATACCAATGAACCACCTCTCCAATAACCTCACCAACACAATAAACTTTTCCCATTGTTTTGCAATTCTAGCCTCGAAAACATAAAACGCATCTGCGCTCATCAATAATGAGG
>JAXRKP010000822.1:2500-7500 GCA_037039925.1 Doris montereyensis | reverse complement strand
TACTACTTACTACTGCTACTGCTGCTGCTGCTGCTGCTGCTACTACTACTATTACTACTACTACTACTACTACTGCTGCAACTGCTGCTGCTGCTGCAGCTGCTAGAGTTACTGCTACTGTTTTTGCTGGGCTTACAAAGCGGCATCTCCCATTTCGCGTGTATGTCAATGAGCACTGAAAATAGAAATTCCATCAATATTTATTCATATATTGACGAAGGAAAGCTGATTTTTGCGTAACAAATTAACTTCATTTATGCATATGAATGTACGAGAAATACGACAGAGCACTCACTGCCTCTGTCTTATGGGAAACATTTTGTGACAATGTTGACAGAATAGGATTATCATGGGGACATATAGAAAATAATGATTATTCTCTAGTAGTGATATACCTTGTAGTAAAATAGGATGATGACTGTTTGGTGAAAATATTCATTGACAAGATAAGACGAAAAATATATTATTAATCATTGTTAATGTATTTGATATATCAATCAATTATGGGCCTCGTGTTAGCAAAATAGAAATGGCTAAACTGAAACAAATCCACCAAGTCTGACGTCCTCTTAAGGCCACCTTTAACCAAAAAATATTTCAATAATTTGTACACACGCCTACGTATTTATGAGCTATCTCACCAAGGATTTCAACCTTAAATACTTATTCATATTCTCAAACAATTAATGTAAGAATTGATTTGTAAACCTGCTTGCATGTCATGTCAAATAAGGGGTTGTGTAGCGCTATGAAAAACGTCGTAATATATTAGTTCAGAACCCTCTTGAGAACACTAGGCGCTCTTGCAAGCGACGGAGACATGTCGCATACATGAATTTATTGATGGAAATAATAATCAGCAACACAAACCTCCTGGGGTTTTCAAGAACAGTGAACACCCCAGACGGTCGAAGGAGGCGGTGTGTCGTGAAGAGGAAATGTTAAAAGACACTGAATTTTAAACATGGCTCCTTCCATTTGGTAGGAAAGAAAATGTATACTTTGCGAAATGCCTAACGGCAAACTAATTAATATTCATGGCGTGATCGCATATCATATGAAAAACTTGAAGTTGAAGTGAAACCAAACAGTGTGTCGGCGTGAGTGCCCCATCCTCCCCACCCTTTCGAAAGCAGGAAGACAAAATGGCTTGTAGAAGGTGTTTCCGTTGATTTCAGTTCTTTCGTTATTCCTTTTATTTTGTGTGTGGGTCAAATTCATAGCAACAGCAATCAATGGATTATTATTACTATTATTATTATTATTATTATTATTATTATTATTATTATTATTATTATTATTATTATTATTATTATTATTATTATTATTATATTTATTATTATTATTATTATTATTATATTTATTATTATTATTATTACTATTATTATTATTATTATTATTATTATTATTATTATTATTATTATTATTATTATTATTATTATTATTATTATTATTATTATTAATATTCTTCTTCTTCTTCTTCTTCTTCTTCTTCTTCTTCTTCTTCTTCTTCTTCTTCTTCTTCTTCTTCTTCTTCTTCTTCTTCTTCTTCTTCTTCTTCTTCTTCTTCTTCTTCTTCTTCTTCTTCTTCTTCTTCTTCTTCTTCTTCTTCTTCTTCTTCTTCTTCTTGTTCTTGTTCTTGTTCTTCTTCTTCTTGTTCTTGTTCTTCTTGTTCTTGTTCTTGTTGTTCTTGTTCTTGTTCTTCTTCTTCTTCTTCTTCTTCTTCTTCTTCTTCTTCTTCTTCTTCTTCTTCTTCTTCTTCTTCTTCTTCTTCTTCTTCTTCTTCTTCTTCTTCTTCTTCTTCTTCTTCTTCTTCTTCTTCTTCTTCTTCTTCTTCTTCTTCTTCTTCTTCTTCTTCTTCTTCTTCTTCTTCTTCTTCTTCTCCTTCTTCTTCTTCTTCTTCTTCTTCTTCTTCTTCTTCTTCTTCTTCTTCTTCTTCTTCTTCTTCTTCTTCTTCTTCTTCTTCTTCTTCTTCTTCTTCTTCTTCTTCTTCTTCTTCTTCTTCTTCTTCTTCTTCTTCTTCTTCTTCTTCTTCTTCTTCTTCTTCTTCTTCTTCTTCTTCTTCTTCTTCTTCTTCTTCTTCTTCTTATTCTTCTTCTTATTCTTCTTCTTATTTTTCTTCTTCTTATTGTCATTATTATTATTATATTATTATTATTATTATTATTATTATTATTATTATTATTATTATTATTATTATTATTATTATTATTATTATTATTATTATTATTATTATTATTATTATTATTATTATTATTATTATTATTATTATTATTATTATTATTATTATTATAATTATTGTTATTACTATTGTTATAATTATTATCATTACTATTATCATAAATAACAAACAATCCCCCCACCCCCACCAGAACACAAACAATAACAAAAAATATAAAGAAACCGACATCAAAAAACAATTAAAAGATAAAACGCGAGAGAACAAGACCCACAAACGAAATGACAGACCTTACAAAAGCAGACACAAAAAACCCCACACCGTATTATGTATGATGACAATCGTAACTTTTGACATCTCAGAAAACAGAAAAATGGAAATTTCTGTTGACAATCATCTAAATCTAAAACTCATCAACACGAACTGTTTCATCTCTATCAGACGTATACATTGACCTAATACAAATATTGTCGTGTCGATACTTATACATAACCCCCCCCCCCTGCGTGCCCTACACACACACACATACACACGAACACACACACACGAACACACACGCAGATACACTAGCGCGCTCGTGTCCCCGCCCTCACACAAAATTATGTCTCTCTCTTCTACTACTATTACTACTACTACAACTACTACTACTACTACTACTACTACTACTACTACTACTACTACTACTACTACTACTACTACTACTACTACTACTACTACTACTACTACTACTACTACTACTACTACTACTACTACTACTACTACTACTACTACAACAACAACAACAATAACTATTTCTACTACTAATACTACTACTACTACTACTACTACTACTACTACTTATTACTACTACTACTACTACAACAACAACAACAACAACAATAACTACTACTACTACTACTACTACTACTACTACTACTACTACTACAACTACTACTACTAATACTACTACTACTACTACTACTACTACTACTACTACTACTACTGCAACTACTACTACTACTACTACTACTACTACTACTACTCCTACTGCTACTGCTACTACTACTGCTATAATGCTGCTACTAAACATTACTACTACTATACTACTACTACTACTACTACTACTACTACTACTACTACTACTACTACTACTACTACTACTACTATTACAACTACTACTACTACCACTACTTCTACTACCACTACTACTACTGTCTACTACTACTACTACTACTACTACTACTACTACTATGCTACTACTATTAATACTACTACTACTACTACTACTACTACTACTACTACTACTACTACTTCTATTATCACCACTTATACACTAATACTACTACTTACACTAATACTTAATACTAAAGGTGATCAGGATGAGGATATCATTAACAACCGTAATTAAACATACTTATAATAAGAATAATAATGATAATAATAATAAATATTAAAAATTAGTAACAACGATAATAATATTGACAATGATGATAATAATAGTCATAAAAAAACACTACTACTAATGTTTTAATAATAGTGATAATAATACTGATGACAATAAAATAATAATGATATTCGGATAATGATAATAATAATAATAATAATAATAATAGTAATAATAATAATAATAATAATAATAATAATGATATTCGGATAATGATACTACTACTATACTACTACTACTACTACTACTACTACTACTACTACTACTACTACTACTACTACTACTACTACTACTACTACTACTACTACTACTACTACTACTACTACTACTACTACTACTACTACTACTACTACTACTACTACTACTACTACTACTAATAACAATAATAATAATAATAGTAATAATAATAGTAATAATAATAATAATAATAATAATAATAATAATAATAATAATCGTAATAATCATAATAATCATATAATCATAATAATCATAATAATAATAATGATAATAATAATAATAATAATAATAATAATAATAATAATAATAATAATAATAATAATAATAATAATAATAATAATAATAATAATAATAATAATAATAATACCCCCCAAAAAATAAAAAAATAAAATAAAAATAAATCAATAAAAATAAATAATGATCATAATAACTTGTTGGAGGGTGATAATTTGTCACGGAATCCCCATGTTTGGCTGTGCAATGCTCACCACGGGATTCAAGTTTCCAATTTCCAGCGTTCCTTCCTTGATCTATGGAAGCGACGGCTTCCTGCGCTGTAGTCAAATTGTGTCCCTTGTCAGACTATGGTGGGTAATGAAGCCAACGATAGAAATAAATGTGTGAGAAAGATTTTGATTTCGATTCGATTTTCTTACAACCACATTCACAACTAGAGTTAAGTTGATGTTGTGGGTTTTACCCGGACTGCTATATAATCAGCTAAGGGATTTTTAACGTGCATAAAAAAAGGTTGCGATCTGGACACGCGGACTTTCGTTTCATGGTTGGTCTCCGATGTGTTACGTGACGTCCATCGGCCGACTTGGACCAAGGGCTAGAGCTTACCCTCGAGAACATTTTTCAGCTCGCCGGGGCTTGAAAACAAGACCTTTCTTAGCTACCTTGTATCTGGACCATCGTCTCACCCTGATATATATATATAATATGTATACACAGACCTTCTTATTGCTACCTAGAACCGAGATCATGAGACCATCGTTCAAAAATAATTCTGATATAATATATACATATGTATACATCAGAGAGAGAGAGAGAGAAGAAGAGAGAGAGAGAGAAGAGAGAGAGAGAGAGAGAGAGAGAGAGAGAGAGAGAGAGAGAGAGAGAGAGAGAGAGAGAGAGAGAGAGAAGAGAGAGAGAGAG
>JAXRKP010000821.1:195000-207500 GCA_037039925.1 Doris montereyensis | reverse complement strand
TTATTGCACCGCTAATGCTCAAGTAAAAGGAATAGCCCACAGTGCCTATATCAAAAAAGAGTTTGTGCACAGTGTCCACCCTGTATACTACATCACCGATCAGTGTCATGAGTCCTGCATGGGCCATCATAGAACGATAAAGAAACAGAATAAGATAAGATAAGATAAGATGCAATTTTATTGTCAAAAAAATGGCCCATTGTTTTAGTGTTACAATAACGTCAATACAATATAAAATGCAATAGACTTTGTTACTATAAATAAATTATTCTTCACACATAAACAGTTTACAAACATTTAAGCATTACGAGATTAAAACATATATAACATAACAATAAAAAGAATGAACTTATTTTTTTGCAATGCATGTACACGTAAATGTAATCATTGCAATGGATAATATTCAAAGTAGTAGTGATGATAATGAAACTGGTGATGGTTGTGGTAGTAATTTTACAGAATATATATAATGTCAATGGTAGAAGTTTAATGCAGTTGAAAAATTAAATATTGACATTATGTTCAAGGATAAGGCTAGCTATGAACGTTTGATGAGTGGATCTAATTACACTTTCATTACGTGTGCTGAGTGGATCTAAGTACACTTTCATTACGTTTCATGAGTGGATCTAAGTACACTTTCATTACGTTTGATGAGTGGATCTCAGTACACTTTCTTCACGTTTGATGAGTGGATCTAAGTACACTTTCATTACGTTTGATGAGTGGATCTAAGTACACTTTCTTCACGTTTGATTAGTGGATTTAATTACACTTTCATTACGTATGATGAGTGGATCTAATTACACTTTCATTACGTGGGATGAGTGGATCTAAGTATACTTTCATTACGTGTGATGAGTGGATCTAAGTACACTTCTTCACGTTTGATGAGTGGATCTAAGTACACTTACATTACGTGTGATGAGTGGATCTAATTACACTTTCATTACGTGTGATGAGTAAATCTAAGTACACTTTCATTACGTTTGATGAGTGGATCTAAGTACACTTTCATTACGTTTGATGAGTTGATCTATGTACACTTTCTTCACGTTTGATAAGTGGATCTAAGTACACTTCTTCACGTTTGATAAGTGTATCTAAGTACACTTTCATTACGTGTGATGAGTGGATCTAAGTACACTTTCATTACGTGTGATGAGTGGATCTAAGTACACTTTCATTACGTTTGATGAGTGGATCTAAGTGCACTTCTTCACGTTTGATGAGTGGATCTAAGTACACTTTCATTACGTTTGATGAGTGGATCTAAGTACACTTTCTTCACGTTTGATAAGTGGATCTAAGTACACTTTCTTCACGTTTGATAAGTGGATCTAAGTACACTTTCATTACGTGTGATGAGTGGATCTAAGTACACTTCTTCACGTTTGATGAGTGGATCTAAGTACACTTTCATTACGTGTGATGAGTGGATCTAAGTACACTTTCATTACGTTTGATGAGTGGATCTAAGTACACTTTCTTCACGTGTGATGAGTGGATCTAATTACACTTTCATTACGTTTGATGAGTGGATCTAAGTACACTTTCATTACGTTTGATGAGTGGATCTAAGTACACTTTCATTACGTGTGATGAGTGGATCTAAGTACACTTTCTTCACGTTTGATGAGTGGATCTAAATACACTTTCATTACGTTTGATGAGTGGATCTAAGTACACTTTCATTACGTTTGATGAGTGGATCTAAGTACACTTTCTTCACGTTTGATAAGTGGATCTAAGTACACTTTCTTCACGTTTGATAAGTGGATCTAAGTACACTTTCTTCACGTTTGAAAAGTGGATCTAAGTACACTTTCTTCACGTTTGAAAAGTGGATCTAAGTACACTTTCTTCACGTTTAAGTCGATCTCATGGGCGAAACGTTTGTATTTACTAATTGCGGTAAAAGAAACCAAATATATCTGGTTCTGTGTCATGATAGATGTACAAACGACTTTTTGTAAATAAATAGTTTTAAAATCGTGTGATAGTATTCGTTTGTTTATTACGGCGTTCAACAAGTTTATATTTGTTGAAATAATTTAATTTTGATTTTATCCACATCAACAACTAAGGTGACCTCGGGGTTCCTGGTAGGGTTTTTTCTTTTTAATTTGCCCAGACTGCCCTTAAACAGCCTTGGAATCTTTAAAGTGCACAGGGTATTGTGATATGCATAGGGAATTTTATTTTTATCCTCCGTCTCCGCTGGGACTAGGTGTCAATTCACATACCTGGGCCAGTGGGAGGGTCCGTCTCTGATGGGACTAGATGTCGATCCACCAACGTGGACCAGGGGAAAGGTCGAAAAATCTCGAGTAAAAAACTTTGGTTGGGAGGTCAATGGGACTAGGTGTCAATTCATCTACCTGGGCCGGGGGTAGGTTTTACTCCAAAAAAAAACCTCGAGAACTTTTATCAAAACGGGCACGAACCCATGGCTTTTTTGGTGAGAGGCCGACACATTGCCTCTGCAACAGATGTAGGAGTATAGTGGCATTTGTTGCAGGGCTCGCATTTTCAGAGCCGGATGAAGCGGTTATTACATTGACAAAGTTACTTATCTCCCTCAAATGTGATGATTAGCCGTCTATTGACACACATAGATATAAAAATAAGATACAGATGGATTTGAAGTCCGTATCCCCGCACAAATGCAGGCTCATTGACTGTACATTAATTATCCGCGAGCAGGCCAATTCATTCAATATCCTTCTCAACTCCCTTCGGGAGCTTACAGTACACCAGCCTGTTAGGCGCTTCATACTAACACTAACAGGACCTTTATCTACCTTCATTTCAAGGTGCAGGATGAGTACCATGGTTATATCCGACGTTAACGGCAATATGTCGCATTATAATAACATAATATAATTAATGACCTACGATTTATGTGTCAGAATAGTGGATACGATAACGTCTCACACGATGTACCAAACGCCTGCCATCTGATGAAATCAACCGTTTTCTCAAGATATTGGAACAGTGGCAGATTTTTTTATGTGATTTTATTGTACCCGCATTCACAACTAAGATGGTCTCGGGGGTTTGGGGGATGGTGGGAGTTTTAATTATGCCCGAACTGCCTTGTAAACAGCCAAGGATTTTTTTGGCGTGCACAGAGTGTTGTGATCTGTACACAGGACCTCCTTTTTATCACCCCTTTCAGGTGGGACTAGGTGTCGATCAACCTATCTGGCCTGGGGGGGGGGGTAGATTTTACTCTGGAAAAAAAATCGAGTAAAATCTGGCAACCGTCGGGGCGTGAACTCATGACCTTTTGGTTGAGAGGCCGACACCCTGTCTCTGGACTACCGGGTCCCCCGAACAGAAGCAGATAACAAAAAAGCACCAAAAAAAAAAACCCATCAGGGTGAGTTAAGTTGGTATCATACTCACCAGCAAATCCAAAGAAAATAAAGGAGAATTTGTAGGTTCGTGCAATTAAGTTCGATCGATTCTGTGACAAGCCAAACACAATGGCCATTCCCAATCCCACGGCAGCTCCTATAATTCCACAGATGGTCAAACCTCGCACTGCCAAAAGGGAACCTTTCAAGGGAGACAATTTAGAAAAACAACAACAAAAAGAATTACTTTTAATAAGAACCTATGGTGTCCTTGGTATAGAAAGCTGGGGTTCTTTTTCTTTTTGTTTTGGATGAGATTTTTGCCGTTGTGTTTTCACTGCGATGTGTGTTTCCCTTCATTGTATTTTTTTTATGTTTTCACTGCGATGTGTGTTTCCCGTCATTGTATTTTTGTATGTTTTCACTGCGATGTGTGTTTCCCGTCATTGTTTTTTTTTATGTTTTCACTGCGATGTGTGTTCCCGTCATTGTATTTTTTTATGTTTTCACTGAAGCAATAGTGGCGTGGGTGGTCGAGCGGTTAGGCTGCCGGACTGGGGATCATAAGATGCCGAGTTTAAATCCTAGCAAAGCCAGGCCCGACGTTGTGTTCCTTGGGAAAGAAGCCTACACGCATTTCCCACTCTACCCAGGTAGAAATGGGTACAAGCATTAGCTTGGGAGTACAAACCTGCGTCAGGCTAGCGTCCTGGCCAAGGGGGGACTATTGTGACCTGTTCTGCTTCACGATATAGAAACCGGGAAAACTCCGGCTCTATGGGCCTTAAGGGCCTTGAGAGCACTCTACTTTACATTGAAGCAATATGAGGTAGAAATGACGCTCTCTTTCAATCACTCACAAAACATTTAAGATAATATTTATGTAATCAAACTGTAAGATGAGTGATGAAGTGAGGAAATTATTTTGACTAAATTTAGATCTAGAGCCGGGGACGACAGTGTCCTGAACTTTTTTAAATTTATAGTAAATTAAATAATTCAAGTGTATGAACAGTTAATTGTTGAAAACGATCAACGGTGGCAGAGAGCTGAGATTTAAGAAACTTGAGAAAACACCGCTTAATCAACTTTAATCAAGATCTATATAACAGTAGAGTGCCACTAAATCTCATATCAACTCTCTGTACGAATCTCAAAATCCTGTATAGTGTATGCAACGTCGAAAAGAATACGATATAATTCAACTAATATATTTAAAAACTACAAAGAGGAGACAGCATCATCATCAACGACATTTAAATCGAAACTGGCTTTTACTTGTCAACTGTAAACTGTAAAGATCGACTACAAATTGTGTTTCAATATCGGTGTATCCGATTACTTTGGCTATTTTAGCCTGATGATGCAGGTTATCGTAAAACAAATACGTGTTACGTAAGGATGAAGACAAAAGAGTATCTTTATATATTAAAACTTAACATATTATGCTTAACTACAACTTAGATTATAATAGAAAAGATGTAATATAAAGTCCAATTATTATACTCGATACATTTTATGACTATAAATACAAGAAAAGATAACTCAGATGAAAAACATTCACTGATCTCCCTTTAGCTGAGCAGATTCGTCGGCCAGGGTGCATCGGCCTCTATCTCAGATAGCCCTTAACTAGCTTACACAGCCTTCTCTTAAGTCGCCTGGGTTGGGCCCCATAAGCAAGATCGACTACTGCCAGTTCCACTTTCATTAAAAGTAGAGCTCATGAATTTTAGACTTGTAAAGAGCTTGACTAACTGCCAACGTGGTTAGCTTGGTTAAGTCGTAACTTGCTCTCTTTTTTATAGCGAGGCGATGGGTGCTGACGTAGAGGTTGTCTGTTCGATTCCATCGGTCGACGTATTTGTCCCGTCTATGGAGTTTAAGTATCGTTTCCTGTCATCTCTGTCAAACTCTTTACCTCAAAATCAGATGTATAGGCAGCATATCAAACTTTCTTAATTTGTTAAAGTTCTCTTACAACATATTTTCATGTCTCTGCACTGGTTCCCGGTCGATAAAGGAATAATAATATACAAAAATGTGTTACAATAAATGTAAAACTGTTAGAGCTCCAAAATTCTTAAAAGACCCAATCTCTGGTTATGTTCCATCTCTCCAACTGAGATCTACCAATCAGTGCCTGCTAAGCGTTCCCCAAAAGAAAGGCCTGAAAAAAAAAAAAACTGTCATTGCGCTCTTTACATACGCATAGCCTCACGTCTGGAATTCTCTTCTGTTATTACAATCTATGTTTGTCACGTCAGAAGAAACCTTTAAGAAACACCTCAAAACGTACCTCATGCAATGCTTCTAAGGGGAAAAGTAATTGTTTCTTTATTATGCGGTTTTAATTCCTTTACTAATATTGTTTTCATGTTTTGTTTTGTTTTTTATTATGTACACTGCTCATGTTTTTACTATATATATGTATAATTATGCGGCTAGAGCTTTTGTAAGATGAGAGTGGGCGCAATAGAAATTAGTTATATCATTATTATTATTATCATTATTACTATTATTATTATTATTATTATTATTATTATTATTATTATTATTATTATTATTATTATTATTATTATTATTATTATTATTATTATTATTATCATTATTATATTAATATTATTATAATTATTATTATTATTATTATTATTATTATTATTATTATTATTATTATTATTATTATTATTCCTGTTAATATTTTTTCATGTTTGTTTGTTTTTTATTATGTACATTGCTCATGTTTTTACTATATATATATGTATAATTATGCGGCTAGAGCTTTTGTAAGATGAGAGTGGGCGCGATAGAAATTAGTTATATCATTATTATTATTATTATTATTATTATTATTATTATTATTATTATTATTATTATTATTATTATTATTATTATTATTATTATTATTATTATTATTATTATTATTATTATTATTATTATTTTATTATTATTATTATTATTATTATTATTATTATTATTATTATTATTATTATTATTATTATTATTATTATTATTATTATTATTATTATTATCATTATTGTTGTTATTGTTATCATTATTTATTATTATTATTGTTATTATTATTATTATTATTGTTATTATTATTATTATTATTATTATTATTATTATTATTATTATTATTATTATTATTATTATTATTATTATCATTATTATTATTATTATTATTATTGTATTATTGTTTTTTATTATTATCATTATTATCTTATTATTATTATCATTATTATTATTATTATTTTATTATTATCATTATTATTATCATTATTATTATTATTGTTATTATATTATTATTATTATTATTATTATTATTATTATTATTATTATTATTATTATTATTATTATTATTATTATTATTATTATTATTATTATTATTATTATTATTATTATTATTATTGTTATTATTATTGTTATTATTATTATTATTATTATTAATGATTATTGTTATTATTATTATTATTATTATTATTATTGTTATTTATTATTATGATCATTATCCTTATCATATTATTATTATTATCATTATTGTTATTATTATTATTTTATTATTATTATTATTATTATTATTATTATTATTATCATTATCATTATTATTATTATTATTATTATTATTATTATTATTATTATTATTATTTATTATTATTATTATTGTTATTATTATTATTATTATTATTATTATTATTATTATTGTTATTATTATTATTATTATTATTATTATTTTTATTATTATTATTATTATTATTATTATTATTATTATTATTATTATTATTATTATTATTATTATTATTATTATTATTTATTATTATTATTATTATTATTATTATTATTATTATTATTATTATTATTATTATTATTATTATTATTATTATTATATTATTATTATTATTATTTTATTATTATTATTATTATTATTATTATTATTATTATTATTATTATTATTATTATTATTATTATTATTATTATTATTATTATTATTAGTAGTATTATTATTATTATTATTATTATTATTATTATTATTATCATTATTATTATTGTTATTATTATTATTATTATTATCCTATCATTATCATTATTATTATTATTATTATTATTATTTATTGTTATTATGATTGTTATTAGTATTGTGATTATTATATAATTATTATTATTATTATTATTATTATTATTATTATTATTATATTTGTTATTATATAATATTATTATTATTATTATTATTATTATTATTATTATTATTATTATTATTATTATTATTATTATTATTATTATTATCATCATAATCATTATTATTATTATTACTATTATTATTATTATTATTATTATTATTATTATTATTATTATTATTATTATTATTATTGTTATTATTATTGTTATTTATATTGTTATAATTGTTGTGGTACACCCTTGACTTTGAAAACTTTGTCCTGGAGTGACAAAGTCTTGGTTGTCAAAAGACAAATTCTCGAACAATTGTCTATTTTAGAATGTGATAAGAATACTTATATGATTAAAAGAATAGATCTTAACAAATGATTACTCATTAGTCATAAATCACAGTTTTTTAGAGGGTGGTTGTTGTTTCTTTGAGGATGGGGTTGTTAGTGGAGGAGGCGTGTGTGAATTGTGGGTTTTTTTTGGTTTTTTGTTTTTTTGTATTGGGAGAGGAGGGGTGAGTAGAGTTGTTTTGTTCCTACTTTTATTCCGGGAATGGTGGTAGTGTTCTTTGTTTCATCTTCAATGGACTCACTTGTCGTTCTGTACCATCATCAATTGCTTTATGTGGGTCTTTCTTTGGATATAATTTGTATGACATCTCCCTTACGTTAAATGTCGATGTCCTAACCAAACACCCCTAGTCTACGTTTTCAGTGGGCATGCGTCAATTAATAGCAATACCCAAAATATCACCACCCCACCCCCTCGCCCCGTTGTTTTCCAAAGTAAAGAATAACCTACTCAATCACGTCATGGAAATAGAACAATAGTAGAGAAAAGGGAAATAAATTATAAGACAAAAGATGAAAGATTCCCACACACAAACTTCACAAAAATAAACAAATCTCCGTTTTTGGATTTGACAACTTATTGTCATTTATCCAGTATCACAGCCAATCATATTAGACTTTCTTACTTGGAGGATGGAGGATTGATTGGCAGATTCCTTCGTAACAAATATTGAAGAGGCCAAAGTCTCCATATTGTATAGAGTTGAGCCAGCCGATGGTAGCTACAGCCACGATTTCCAGGACCAGGCCCACAAAACCAAATAGAATACCTGATATGACTAGGCTGTTGAGAGGCATTGTGGCGGTGCTTTCGCTTACTGAGGTGTTTCTGGCAAGATGAGAAAAGAGAAGTTTAATCTTGAAATGCTTATTTTACATAATGTGGAGATTAATTCAAATGCATCATTCACCTGATTAAACTCCACGCGGCAAAACTAATTAAGGAAAAATAACAGTCACTTTGATAGTTTAATAAATGTCCGTTACAGCTAAAACAACTTTGATGACAATTTTGCAATGCCTTAACTGTTTTAACTAGTTGTAACTTAATTGAATAACACCATGATGTACTCCTCATCACGGTGTTGCAAAATACAATGGTGTTTCATTAGCACTGGGTAGGGTTGACAAGGATGCAATTCTATTTCAAACTTCGTTTGTGTTGCACACAAGACACTGGCGTTTACCAGGGAATAAAAGTTCAATTCCAAATCAAGTTTATTGGTTGGCTTCTAATAGAAGGCACATAATGTGCTACTATCATTCATATTTAATTAAAATTTCTGGCGAAAAGATTTTAAATATTATTTAACATCGAAAGAAGTTAACTAGAAATATCAATGTCCAAATCAAGGTAAAAAAGGGGTACATCCGAGTTTTGACCTCGGTGTCGAAATATTTTGTTGTTGTACTTATTTATTTATGTGTGTCCTTTCACGTTCATTATCAGGAATCATGAAATGATGATTTCCAGGACCTAACATGACAAGAGAAGGATTTTTATTATATATAGACATGGCAAATAAATAACTCTCATGACATGAACATGTCAAGTCAATTATTTTCATAGCATAGACATGTCAAATGAATGATTTTTACCACATGGACATGTCAAATGAATGAGTTTTACCACATGGACATGTCAAATGAATGAGTTACCACATGGACATGTCAAATGAATGAGTTTTACCACATGGACATGTCAAATGAATGACTTTACCACATAGACATGTCAAATGAATGATTTTCACCACATGGACATGTCCAATGAATGACTTTTTACCACATAGACATGTCAAATGAATGATTTTTACCACATAGACATGTCAATTGAATGACTCTTACCACATGGACATGTCAAATGAATGACTTTTACCACATAGACATGTCAAATGAATGACTTTTACCACATAGACATGTCAATTGAATGAATTTTACCACATGGACATGTCAATTGAATGACTTTTACCACATGGACATGTTAAATGAATGACTTACCACATAGACATGTCAAATGAATGACTTACCACATAGACATGTCAAATGAATGACTTACCACATAGACATGTCAAATGAATGAGTTTTACCACATGGACATGTCAAATGAATGATTTTTACCACAGGGACATGTCATATGAATGATTTTACCACAGGGACATGTCAAATGAATGATTTTGATGACATTGATATATCAAATGAATGATTTTATTGACATGGATATATCACATGAATGATTTTGATGACATTGATATATCAAATGAATGATTTTGATGACATTGATATATCAAATGAGTGATTTTGATGACATTGATATATCAAATGAATGATTTCATTGACATCGATATATCAAATGAATGATTTTGATGACATTGATATATCAAATCAATGATTTTGATGACATAGATATATCAAATGAATGATTTTGATGACATAGATATATCAAATGAGTGATTTTATTCACATTGATATATCAAATGAACGATTTTAATGACATTGATATATCAAATGAACGATTTTAATGACATGGGTATATCAAATGAGTGATTTTATTGACATCGATATATCAAATGAACGATTTTAATGACAGGGGTATGTCAAATGAATGATTTTGATGGGCATGGACATGGCATATGAATGATTTTCCTAACATTGATATGTCAAATGAATGATTTTAATGACATGAATAAGTCAAATGGAAGATTTTATTGACATGGATAAGTAAAACGATTGATTTTCATTACATTGATGAGTCAAATGGATGAGTTAATTAAATGGATAAGTCAAATGAATGATTTAATTACATGGATAAGTCAAATGGATAATTGTAATGACATGGATAAGTCAAATGGATGATTTTATTGACATGGATGTATCAAATGAATGCTTTAATTACATGAATAAGCCAAACTATTGATTTTCATGACATAGATATGTCAAATGAATTATTCTAATGACATGGATAAGTCAAATGAATGATTTAATCACATGGATAAGTCAAATGAATGATTTAATTACATAGATCAGTCCAATGAATTATTTAATTTTATGAATATATCAAATGAATGATTTATTCACATGGATAAGTCAAATGAATTATTCTAATGACATGGATAAGTCAAACGAATGATTCTAATGACATGGATAAGTCAAATGGATGTTTTAATTACATGGATAAGTCAAATGAATGATTTAATTACACGGATAAGTCAAATGAATGATTTAATTACATGAGTAAGTCGAATGAATGATCCTAATTAGATGGATACGTGAAATGAATGATTTTAATGACATGGATAAATCAAATGAATGATTTTAATGTCAAGGATATATCAAATTAATGATTTTAATGACATGGATATATCAAATGAATGATTTTAATGTCAAGGATATATCAAATGAATGATTTTAATGACATGGATATATCAAATGAATGATTTTAATGACATGGATATATCAAATGAATGATTTTAATGACATGGATATATCAAAGAAATGATTTTGATGACATGGATATATCAAATGAATGATTTTAATGACATGGATATATCAAAGAAATCATTTTAATGTCAAGGATATAGCAAATTAATGATTTTAATGTCAAGGATATATTAAATAAATGATTTTAATGTCAAGGATATATAAAATTAATGATTTTAATGTCAAGGATATATCAAATGAATTATTTTAATATCAAGGATATATCAAATGAATGATTTTAATGTCAAGGATATATCAAATGAATGATTTTAATGACATGGATATGTCAGATGAATAACTTTAATGACATGGATATATCAAATGAATGATTTTAATGTCAACGATATATCAAATGAATAATTTTAATGTCAAGGACATATCAAATGAATTATTTTAATGTCAAGGATATATCAAATGAATGATTTTAATGACATGGATATGTTAGATGAATAACTTTAATGACATGGATATATCAAATGAATGAATTTAATGTCAAGGATATACCAAATGAATAAATTTAATGACATGGATATATCAAAGAAATGATTTTAATGTCAAGGATATATCAAATGAATAATTTTAATGACATGAATGTATCAAATAAAAGATTTTAATGAAATGAATATATCAAATGAATGGTTTTAATGTGAAGAATATATCAAATGAATGATTTTAATGTCAAGGATATATCAAATGAATGATTTTAATGTGAAGGATATATCAAATGAATGATTTTAATGTCAAGGATATATCAAATGAATGATTTTAATGTCAAAGATATATCAAATGAATGATTTTATGTCAAGGATATATCAAATGAATTATTTTAATGTCAAGGATATATCAAATGAATGATTTTAATGTCAAGGATATATCAAATTAATGATTTTAATGTCAAGGATATATCAAATAAATGATTTTAACAACATGGATATATCAAATGAATGATTTTAATGTCAAGGATATATCAAATGAATGATTTTTATGTGAAGGGATATATCAAATGAATTATTTTAATGTCAAGGATATATCAAAGGAACAATTTTAATGTCAAGGATATATCAAATGAATGATTTTAATGACATGGATAAGTCAAATGAATGATTTTAATGACATGGATATATCAAATGAATGATTTTAATGT
>JAXRKP010000821.1:182500-190000 GCA_037039925.1 Doris montereyensis | reverse complement strand
AAGTAGAAATATCAATGTCCACATTTCTCGGTGTCGAAATATTTTGTTGCTGTACTTATTTATTTATGTGTGTCCTTTCACGTCCATTATCAGGAATCATGAAAGGATGATTTTCAGGGCTTGACATGACAAGAGAATGATTTTTATTATATATAGACATGGCAAATAAATAACTCTCATGACATGGACAGGGCAAATGAATGATTTTGATGACATTGATATATCAAATGAGTGATTTTATTGACATGGATATATCACATGGATGATTTTGATGACATTGATATATCAAATGAGTGATTTTATTGACGTGGATATATCACATGAATGATTTTGATGACATTGATATATCAAATGAATGATTTTAATGACATGGATATATCAAATGAGTGATTTTATTGACATTGATATATCAAATGAATGATTTTGATGACATTGATATATCAAAAGAGTGATTTTATTGACATGGATATATCACATGAATGATTTTGATGACATTGATATATCAAATGAATGATTTTATTGACAGCGATATATCAAATGAATGATTTTGATGAGATTGATATATCAAATGAATGATTTTTATTGACATCGATATATCAAATGAATGATTTTGATGACATTGATATATCAAATCAATGATTTTGATGACATAGATATATCAAATGAATGATTTTAATGTCATAGATATATCAAATGAGTGATTTTATTGACATCGATATATCAAATGAACGATTTTAATGACATGGGTATGTCAAATGAAGGATTTTGATGGGCATGGATATGGCATATGAATGATTTTCCTAACATTGATATGTCAAATGAATGATTTTAATGACATGAATAAGTCAAATGGATGATTTTATTGACATGGATAAGTCAAACGATTGATTTTCATTACATTGATACTTCAAATGGATGAGTTAATTAAATGGATAAGTCAAATGAATGATTTAGTTACATGGATAAGTCAAATAGATGATTTTAATGACATGGATAAGTCAAATGGATGATTTTATTGACATGGATGTATCAAATGAATGCTTTAATTACATGGATAAGTCAAACGATTGATTTTCATGACATAGATATGTCAAATGAATTATTCTTATTACATGGATAAGTCAAATGAATTATTCTAATGACATGGATAAGTCAAATGAATGATTTAATCACATGGATAAGTCAAATGAATGATTTAATTACATAGATCAGTCAAATGAATTAGTTAATTATATGAATATATCAAATGAATGATTTATTCACATGGATAAATCAAATGAATGATTCTAATGACATGGATAAGTCAAACTAATCATTCTAATGACATGGATAAGTCAAATGGATGTTTTAATTACATGGATAAGTCAAATGAATGATTTAATTACACGGATAAGTCAAATGAATGATTTAATTACATGGGTAAGTCGAATGAATGATCCTAATTACATGGATAAGTGAAATGAATGATTTTAATGACATGGATAAATCAAATGAATGATTCTAATGACATGTATAAATCAAATGAATGATTCTATTTACATGGATAAGTCAAATGAATGATATAATTACACGGATAAGTCAAATGAATTATTCTAATTACATGGATAAGTCAAATGAAAGATTCTAAGGACATGGGTAAGTCAAATGAATGATTGTAATGTCATGGATAAGTCTAATGAATTATTGTAATAACATGGATAAGTCAATTGAATGATTCTAATGACATGGGTAAGTCAATTGAATGATTCTAATGACATGGGTAAGTCAAATGAATAATTGTAATGTCATGAATAAGTCAAAGGAATTATTGTAATGACATGAGTAAGTCAAATGAATGATTCTAATGACATGGCTAAGTCAAATGAATTATTGTAATGACATGGATAAGTCAAATGAATGATTGTAATGACAGGGATATGTCAAATGAATTATTCTTATTACATGGATAAGTGAAATGAATGATTGTAATAACATGGATAAGTCAAATGAATGATTCTAATTACATGGAGAAGTCAAATGAATGATTTTCATGAGATGGATAAGTGAAATGAATGATTCTAATGACATGGATAAGTCCAATGAATGATTTTAATGTCAAGGATATATCAAATGAATAATTTTAATGACATCAATAAGTCAAATGAATGATTTTAATGACATGAATATATCAAATAAAAGATTTTAATGAAATGGATATATCAAATGAATGATTTTAGTGTCAAGGATATATCAAATGAATGATTTTAGTGTCAAGGATATATCAAATGAATGATTTGAATGACATGGATATATCAAATGAATGATTTTAATGTCAAGGATATATCAAATGAATAATTTTAATGACACGAATAAGTCAAATGAATGATTTTAATGACATGAATATATCAAATAAAAGATTTTAATGAAATGGATATATCAAATGAATGATTTTAGTGTCAAGGATATATCAAATGAATGATTTTAATGACATGAAGAAGTCAAATGAATGATTTTAGTGTCAAGGATATATCAAATGAATAATTTTAATGACATGAATAAGTCAAATGAATGATTTTAATGACATGGATATAGCAAATAAAGATTTTAATGACATGGATATGTCAAATGAATGATTTTAGTGTCAATGATATATCAAATAAAGATTTTAATGACATGGATATGTCAAATGAATGATTTTAGTGTCAAGGATATATCAAATAAAAGATTTTAATGACATGGATATGTCAAATGAATAATTTTAGTGTCAAGGATATATCAAATAAATTATTTAACAACATGGATATATCAAATGAATGATTTTAATGTCAAGGATATATCAAATGAATGATTTAAATGTGAAGGATATATCAAATGAATTATTTTAATGTGAAGGATATATCAAATGAATTATTTTAATGTCAAGGATATATCAAATGAATGATTTTAATGTCAAGGATATATCAAATTAATGATTTTAATGTCAAGGATATATCAAATGAATGATTTTAATGACATGGATATATCAAATGAATGATTTTAATGACATGGATATATCAAAGAAATGATTTTGATGACATGGATATATCAAATGAATGATTTTAATGACATGGATATATCAAAGAAATGATTTTAATGTCAAGGATATAGCAAATTAATGATTTTAATGTCAAGGATATATTAAATAAATGATTTTAATGTCAAGGATATATCAAATGAATGATTTTAATGACATGGATATGTCAGATGAATAACTTTAATGACATGGATATATCAGAATGAATGATTTTAATGTCAACGATATATCAAATGAATAATTTTCATTATATCAAATGAATTATTTAATGTCAAGATATATCAAATGAATGATTTTAATGTCAAGGATATATCAAATGAATGATTTTAATGACATGGCTATGTCAGATGAATAACTTTAATGACATGGATATATCAAATGAATGATTTTAATGTCAAGGATATACCAAATGAATAACTTTAATGACATGGATATATCAAAGAAATGATTTTTATGTCAAGGATATATCAAATGAATAATTTTAATGACTTGAATATATCAAATAAAAGATTTTAATAAAATGAATATATCAAATGAATGATTTTAATGTGAAGAATATATCAAATGAATGATTTTAATGTCAAGGATATATCAAATGAATGATTTTAATGTCAAAAGAATGATTTTAATGTCAAAGATATATCAAATGAATGATTTTAATGTCAAAGATATATCAAAAGAATTATTTTAATGTCAAGGATATATCAAATGAATGATTTTAATGTCAAGGATATATCAAATTAATGATTATTTAATGTCAAGGATATATCAAATGAATGATTTTAATGTCATGGATATATCAAATGAATGATTTTAATGTCAAGGATATATCAAATAAATGATTTTAATGTAAAGGATATATCAAATGAATGATTTTAATGAATCAAGGATATATCAAATAAATGATTTTAATGACATGGATATATAAATTATTTTAATGTCAAGGATATATCAAATGAATAATTTTATGTCAAGGATATATCAAATGAATGATTTTAATGACATGGATAAGTCAAATGAATGATTTTAATGACATGGATATATCAAATGAATGATTTTAATTACATGGATATATCAAATGAATGATTTTAATGACATGGATTTGTCAAATGAATGATTTTAATGAAATGGATATATCAAATGAATGATTTTAATGACATAAATATATCAAAGCAATGATTTTCATGACATAGGTATGTCAAATGGATGATTTTTCGTGACATATATATATATCAAATGAATGATTTTCATACTATAGGCATGTACCATGAAGGATTTTCATAATATAAATATATCAAAAAAATATTTTAATAACATGGATATGTCAAACGAATGATTTTCATGACATATAGATGTCAAATGAATGATTTTCATAACTTAAATATGTCAAGTTATTGATTTTTATAACATCGACATATCAAATCAATGATTTTCATGACATACATATGTCAAATGAATAATTTTCATGACATGTAGATATCAAATGAATGATTTTCATAACATGGACATGTCAAGTGAATGATTTTCATAACATGGACATGTCAAGTGAATGATTTTCATAATACGGAAATGTCAAGTTTATGATTTTCATAACATGGACATGTCAAGTGAATGATTTTCATAACATGGACATGTCAAGTGAGTGATTTTCATAATACGGAAATGTCAAGTTTATGATTTTCATGACATGGACATGTCAAGTGAATGATTTCCATAATACGGAAATGTCAAGTTTATGATTTTCATAACACGGACATATCAATCTAATGCTTTTCATAACACGGACATGTCAAGTCAATAATTTTCATAACCTGGACATGTCAAGTCAATGATTTTTATAACACGGACATATCAAATGAGGTAAACATTCATAACACAGATATGACTTTCAGGGCCTCGGAATCACACAACTGCAATGACCACAATATGAATGTGAAGAAAGGTTGATGTGTAACTGTGTAGCCATGTCAAAAGGTAATATTTGTGACATAGACTTGACCACGAAATGATTTTCATAACTTAAGGGTACGTGCAGGAACAAAGACTCAATTATGAGAGCTAATATAATAAATAATATATTATAAGTATAAAGGTAGTAAAGTTCTCACCTGAGTTGAAATCTTCTTCTCACCTGATTTGTAATCTCTTTATTAGTCGCAGCGGCAAGCTGAATGACGATTGTATCAGTTTACATGTGACACCAACTATACTTGAACCTTATCACCAGCCTGCGAAAAAAGGATTACATTGTGCAATATCAGGACGTTACAGCATTATGACGATGACGATGACGATGGTGATGACGATGATGATGATGATGATGATGATGATGATGATGATGATGATGATGAAGATGATGATGAAGATAAAAATGACGATGTTGTTGATACCTTATTATTATCATTACCAATACTATTAATATTATTATGATTATTAACGTTATTATTAACGTTATTATTATTATTATTATTATTATTATTATTATTATTATTATTATTATTATTATTATTATTATTATTATTATTATTATTATTATTAATATTTTTATTATTATTATTATTATTAGTAGTAGTAGTAGTAGTAGTAGTAGTAGTAGTAGTAGTAGTAGTAGTAGTAGTAGTAGTAGTAGTAGTAGAAGTAGTAGTAGTAGTAGTAGTAGTAGTAGTAGTAGTAGTAGTAGTAGTAGTAGTAGTAGTAGTAGTAGTAGTAGTAGTATTGTTATTATTGTTATTATTATTATTATTATTATTATTATCATTATTATTATTGTTATTATTATTATTATTATTACTCTTATTATCATCATTATCATCATTATTATACTTCTTATTATTATTATTATCATTATTATTATTATTATCACTATTATTATTATTATTATTGTCATTCTTCTTATTATTATTATCATCATTATTATTATTATTATTATCATTAGTATTATTATTATCATTATTACTATAATATTATTATCAGTATTATTATTATCATTACTATTATTAATGTTATTATTTTTATTGTTGTTGGTAAATATAGTGCTGCAGGTGGTCTATTGGATAGGCTGCTGGACTTGGGATCATGGCCTGTCCTGTTCGAAATCTGATAATGCTAGATGCCGAGACTAAGCACCCAGAGGCAAGATGTCGACCTCTCAACCAAAAGGTCATGGGTTCAGGCTACGGCAGGTTGAATACTTGTCTTGATTTTTTTCGAGTAAAATCTAACCTTTTCTTCTTCATAATAACTGACCAACTCAACTCTTGAGCATTACTGTTAGCGTGCATATTTTGATTAAACGCAAAATATTAATCCAATCTTTGTTTTAAAATGATGTGTTTAATTTTATTCCTAAAGTCTGCAGGGCTATTACTAAGTTTTATTTCTGTTGTAGCTCATTCCACCGTGTTATTGTTCTGGGGCAACATGAGCGCAGGTGGCAATCAATTTTAAAGAAGGATTCATGTTTTACAACCTGATCTGGTTGTTTTTGTATTAAGGGTGGGGGGGTGGGGAGGGGGCGGCACCTGGACTGGCGAGTTTTGGACCAAAAGGTTGATTTTATGTTCTTTGCATATTCGGGTAGAAAACAATCATTTGTCTACACGTTTATGGCAGAAAAATGTCGATATGATGTATAATTGTTTTTTTTACAAAATAGTTTGTAGGCAAGGGTAGGTAAAAAAACTGTCAAAATTTTGACGTAAATTACCCTAACACTGACTGAGAAATTGGCATTAAAAAACCTGTATATTGGCGGTTAATCGCCAAATGTGGCAGCACACGATATTTGACCTCGTTTTCCGACGCCGATCAACGCATCTCCATCGCTGTGATATTAGAGGCGTTGCGCGTCATTGTGTATGTAAACACACGCACAAGCATAAGATGTAGAGGAAAACACAAATAACTGGTCATTTCGAAAGTCTGTTTTCACAACAGTGCACGTCTAAAGCTAGATTTATAATCCTATTTACATAAGTAACAATGCCAGAGACTGTCGAAAGAGTAAGGGGCTGCTACAACAAGGGAAACTCGTCCGAAGTGTTTGTTTTGTGTTATTTTCTGTTGATTTGTTTATTTGCATTTTTCTCGAAATGTAGTATCCATACGGTCCCTTCATTTCCGCTATTTACCGAACGATTTGTATTATATTTGGCGCACATGTTCTTCTTGTCAATTTTAATATACCCTCAAGATAGCATCGTCAAGAAATTGAAACCGCTTCTTCTTCTTTAATGAGATATTCTTCCTCGGTGAAGCTTTGTTTGAAACTTGACGGTATCCAAACTCTTTATGCACTGTTTTATGAAGAACAGTTTTCGGAATGTCAAGATCATCAGCTAAATCACGAATTTTCAGTCGCTAGTCCTCACGAATAAAACATCAACACGTGCAATGTTCTTGTCTCGTCACGAAAGGCTGAAAGCGCCCATGGCCTGGATCATCTTCGA
>JAXRKP010000821.1:167500-177500 GCA_037039925.1 Doris montereyensis | reverse complement strand
TATATATATATATATATAGAGAGAGAGAGAGAGAGAGAAGAAGAAGAGAAGAGAGAGAGAAGAGAGAGAAGAGAAGAAGAAGAAGAAGAAGAAGAGAAGAGAAGAGAGAAGAAAAAGAGAGAAGAAGAAGAAGAAGAAGAAGAAGAGGATAGCGAAGATGATTAAGCGCCGTCAATCCACTGTAGGATGTAGCCCTCTGTAAACAGTCTTTAGTGAGTTCTCTTCCCCTGTTTTTCCTTAATACGTTGCACCCATGTATTTTGTATGTCTAAATCATACTGAATGCCTTGTGTCCATTTCTTGGCTGTCATTCTGTACATATTTTTGTCCATGTCTATTGTCTTTAAAATCTTCTTAAACGGCAATCCCTTTTCCCTTTTTGTCTCAGTGAATTTTTGAGGACGTCAGTAACTCTTGTTCTTTTCTTATGTCAATGCAAGAGATATCATCCTGAAGTCTGATATCATATAACAATTTCTCCCCTTTGCTCTTTGGGTGGTTTGCAGTTTTCTTGCTAGTTTATTTGATAGTGACCATGTAAGGCACCCCGTATGTCATAATGGGTAGCACACACTAATTGCATATTATTCTTTTATAATATATATGTATAAATATGTATAAGATGGACAAAACTTATATAAACTTATACAGTATCTACACAATATTCCCACGTACAAAACATGTCACAGTGGTGAACCTTTTCATACAGTGCAAAAGAATTCTATTAATTCAAATCATCTTATTTCAAATCACATTCCAATCATGTTGTGATAGCCATAAGTACTTTTATTAATTCAAGTCAGCTCAATCACATTCAAGTCATCTCATTTGTCATGGCATTCAAGTCACCTCATTCGCAATTGCACTCAGATCACCTTATTCGCAATTGCACTCAAGTCACCTTATTTGCAATTGCATTCAAGTCACCTCATTCACAATTGCATTCAAGTCACCTCATTCACAATTGCATTCATGTCACCTCATTCACAATTGCATTCAAGTCACCTCATTCACAATTGCATTCAAGTCACCTCATTCACAATTGCACTCAGATCACCTTATTTGCAATTGCACTCAGATCACCTTATTTGCAATTGCACTCAGATCACATATTTGCAATTGCACTCAGATCACCTTATTTGCAATTGCACTCAGATCACCTTATTTGCAATTGCACTCAGATCACCTTATTTGCAATTGCACTCAGATCACCTTATTCGCAATTGCATTCAAGTCACCTCATTCACAATTGCATTCAAGTCACCTCATTCACAATTGCATTCATGTCACCTCATTCACAATTGCATTCAAGTCATTTCATTCACAATTGCATTCAAGTCCTCATTCACAATTGCATTCAAGTCACCTCAATATTTGGCAATTGCATTCAAAGTCACTCTCATTCACAATTGCATTCAAGTCACCTCATTCACAATTGCATTATTCACCTCATTCACAATTGCATTCATGTCACCTCATTCACAATTGCATTCAAGTCAACCAAATTCAATATTTGCATTCATGTCACCTCATTCACAATTGCATTCAAGTCACCTCATTCACAATTGCATTCAAGTCACCTCATTCACAATTTGGCTTATTCACCTTATTGAATGCATGTCATTCATTCACAATTGCATTCATGTCATCTCATTCATAATTGCATTCAAACCTATTCACAATTGAATTCAAATTTGTGTCATTAGATAACAACACAAATACAATCCCCCTCAAGCCAATCATTGTGTCATTTAGATATCACAACATTGCATTCAAGTCACCTCTTGTGTCATTTAGATAACACAATTGCATTCAATTGCATTGTAAGCACCTCAAACATTCACAATTGCATTCTTAAGTCAAATAAATAGTATTGTGTCACAATTAAAAGCATTCAGGTATAATAAATAGTTACAGATACATCTTAAACAGGTATAATAAATAGTTACTTGCACTCATCATAAACAGGTATAATAAATAGTTACTTGCACTCATCCTTGCACTCATCATAAACAGGTATAATAAATAGTTACTTGCACTTTGTAAACATAATAAATAAATAGTTACTTAATTTCATCATAAACATAAAATAAATAGTTACTTGCTCATAAACATACAAAAATAGATTGACTCATCATAAACAGGTACAATAAATAGTTACTTGCTTAAAAGGTTATTGGATGGTGTTACAATAAATAGTTACTTGCACACATCTTAAACAGGTATAAAAATAGTTACTTGCACTCAGGTAAACAATAAATAAATAGTTACTTGCACTCATCTTAAACAGGTATAATAAATAGTTACTTGCACTCATCATATCAGGTATAATAAATAGCACTCATCATAAACAGGTATAATAAATAAATAGTTACTTGCACTCATCATAAACAGGTATAATAAATAGTTACTTGCACTCATCATAAACAGGTACAATAAATAAATAGTTACTTGCACTCATCATAAACAGGTATAATAAATAGTTACATGTCATCAAAACGGGAGAATAAATACTTGCACTCATCATAAACATGTACTTTAGTTACTTGCACTCATCATAAACATGTACAATAAATAAATAGTTACTTGCACTCATCATAAACATGTACAATAAATAAATAGTTACTTGCACTCATCATAAACAGGTATAATAAATAATAAATAGTTACTTGCACTCATCATAAACAGGTATAATAAATAGTTACTTGCACTCATCATAAACATGTACAATAAATAAATAGTTACTTGCACTCATCATAAACAGGTATAATAAATAGTTACTTGCACTCATCATAAACAGGTATAATAAATAGTTACTTGCATTCATCATAAACAGGTATAATAAATAGTTACTTGCATCATCATAAACAGGTATAATAAATAGTTACTTGCACTCATCATAAACAGGTATAATAAATAGTTACTTGCACTCATCATAAAAGGTACAATAAATAGTTACTTGCATTCATCATCATAAACAGGTACAATAAATAGTTGCTTGAGCATCTTAAACAGACAGACAAATATATAGTTAGCTGTACAGATCTTAACCAGGTACAATAGTTACTTTCACTTACATTAAACAGGTACAATAAGACTGCAGAACATACTGCTAATAGACATTACTACAAAATTGTGGTACCAAATATTTAAATAATTAAATTATATACATCAATTTTAAAAATCATAGTCGTATCAACCACATATCATTTATTAATATCAATTACAAAATCAGATGTTCTGACATTATAATCAGTAATTAAGCTAGCCAGATAAAAGCAAGATGAAAAGAACTACAATGACAACATACATTTTTATTTTTTAATCCCCCTCCACAAAAAGAGGAGAAAAAATAAACTATAGAAAAGACAAAACAGTTCCTTCGAGGCTGTTAAGACCTATAAGAGAGGGGGGCTGATCCCGGTTTCAGTACTGTTAAACAGAACATGTGTACAAGTAATACATTACCTCCTGAAGAGGACATTAGTCTTCCACATGCTTTACTCCCAACTGATGCTTGTACCCGTTTTTATGCCTAGACTCTCTTTGTACTCATGTGTACCCATATGTACCATTTGTATGCCTATCAATTTGTACCCATGTGTATCCATATGTACCATTTGTATTCATGTGTACTTATTTGTATCCATATGTACCATTTGTACTTCTACCCATTTGTATCCCTATTTTTCATTTATTTGTAGACCTAACTATTTGTACCCATATGCACTCATTTGTATCTATTTGTACCCATTTATACCCATGTGTAGGTCTACCTATCTTGTACCTATCTGTATTTCTGTCAAGAGAAAATGCATGTTAAAATGTCTAACCAGTATTCAAAACCAGAACCGCATTGTACAGATCACAGTATAAAATTAAAACCCTTTCCCTTATTCTTTATCAAATACTAACTCAACAGGTGTGATGTAAAAGCCAGTCCTCTCTCCTTTCACTTGACATAGAGCACAAGTTAAGACTGTCTATCATCTGTTCACCAAATCTCTTCTCAAGAAATGGTTCATACGCAGCAGGGTCAATGTTTTTACTACCTCTCAACCTGGAAACTGGGCGTGTCGTTTTCATAATGGTAATATGGGGAACAAACTCATAACCATCTCTAATCTCAATTCCGGCCTCAATCAAATTAAGTTTTAGAACATTGCAAAAGTCAACAAAATCCTCCTTATACAGCACCTTTGCATAAAGAACTCTATGGTAGAAATGAGATACACCATGCAACTTCAAGGATGATTTAGGTAAACTTGATTTCAGCTCATCTTTCATTTTTCTCAAGGTATTCATGCAGTTGACAAGTTGATTAGGTGTGTCAAGACCTACAGTGCAGAGAGTGACATGCAGGGATGCTGCTGAAATGCAACACTCTCCCAGTAATGGCTCTTTTTCAAGCAGATGATCTTGGACTTCCCGACATGACCAATGATTGTCGGGTCTGTGATTCGAACACAAATGAAGTAATTTGGCCGCAGTCTATCCTGCCAATATGGGTTGTCGTGTTCCCATCCTCTAGCTCATCCTCACCTTCGGCATTGGCGAATGTGTCTGACTTGACACCAATGTTGGCAGATGCCCCAATTGTCACAACAATGTCGTCTTCATTGTCTTCATCAGAATCTTCAGTGGAACCCTCTTGATCCTCTCTATTTATTTCCTCAGCCTGACTGGAGTCTTCTCCTTCACTCACTTGTCTTCCTTCGTATTCGCTGATTACAACATCAATAGTTTTTGTACCTTTAGCTGAACCAAATACGTTGTCCATTCTCAAAGGCTTGTCCCAAACTTTGACTGTCTTATACTTGAAATATTGTATTCTGTGTTGAGGCACTGCTAGAACATCATAATCAACTATTGCCAGGTCTTCCCAGGTGAATGCTGAAAAGTATTTTTCTAACAGTCCCAAAGCGATCAATGTAGCCTACCAAAAAATCATCTTTATCTAAACTTTCATCCCAAAGTATTCTCTTAATAACGTCCTCTGCCGTTTTCATTGGCTTTTTTCTCTTCTTCAACTTCATCCTCAGACTTTTAGTTTGTGCTTCTTCTTTGTGGTTTTCTTCTTCACTGCAGACTTATCATCAACGGTAATTACGTCAGATTCCACTTTTGATCTTTCCAGGTTTCAGCCCCATGGCAGAGATTTTCATGGGCACACCCCATTAGCTTCTTGATCATTTGAGTCCCAATTAATGTTTTAGCCTTGGCAGTGAGCAAGTTTCGTAGCCTCCAAGATTTGTCCATCTTTCAAGGATGAGGAACGAACTGTGATATCAGGTATGATAGATGGAAAGGCAGCTGAAAAAAGAAAAGGACAGTTGAGTTGAAAACTTACAGAGATGAAGCTGAAAGAAGAAATGGAATGTTGAGACAAAACTTATAATGGGTAGGCAGCCGAAAGAATAAAAGAATGTTGAGTTTAAAATTGAATACAAATCAAGAGTGATCAATGTGAAGAACTTTTGATTGTGGGTTTAAAAATTGTTATCCTATTAAGTAATTAATTTTTTGTATGGCATAAAGAAATCAGCAGTGGCCACCTCTTTGCTTTCAGTGTGAAGTATCATATTTATCCTGTTCACCATATATGTGATTATCTCAGGGTAAGTTAAGAGGAAACAGCAATGTAAATACAAAATATGAACAATGGGACAGAAAATAGTGGCTTCATACAGTATCGTGAGCTAAACACCATAGAATTTTCATTTCCTGTTTTTACATATAAATATGTGAAAATATGACCTTTGGACTCCAAAGATTAAACTCTTTGTAACACAAGTATCAGTAAACTGGATTACGTCAAAGCATATTGAGTTTTTCATACCAATTTTTCTTGGAGCTGGTACACAGAGAAATGAAAATCAATCTTAAAACTAAATGTTAACTAAAGAAAATTTGAGTACATAAATAAATACTGTGCAAAAAATAAAAATCTTGAAAACAGAGTTAACGGTTACTGGAAAAATATATACAGGAAACAGAAAACAAAGTCAGATAATTCAAGTTTCTCATAATTCAAAGCCTCCAGAGCCGTTTCATGGGAGTAAAATTCCGATTCAAGTCTTCACAAGAGACATTCCCATTTAGTGCTAACTACCTTACGCTAACATAGTGCCATCCTAGATCTATTATGCAGTAAAACACCAACAAGAGTGTCAGTCATGGGAGGGGTCTGAGCTGAATGTTATGAGGAACAGGCGACTATAATCACCAAGAGCTAGGACAGAGTCTGACGCAGGAGAGACTACCAAGCTAGTGCTTGTACATATTTGCACCTGAGTGTAGTGGGGAAAAGAGAGAGAGAAATGTCTTTCCCAAGGAACACAACGTCGAACCTGGCTTTGCTAAGATTTGAAGAGAAACTCAGATCCCCAGTCCGGCAGCCTAACCGTCGGAGATCGACACCACCAGTCATAGTGTACTACACAGTAACAACAAAGGCACGGAAATGCTTAGAGAGAGATGTGCGTTAATACAAAATTATTACAGAGAGAGACAGAGTAGTAGAGACAGATTACTGTTTTGTCCCAGTTGCATTCACCGTTTTCCGAGACAGTTGCATAATAATATACTGAGTACTGAATCTCTACAACTTTGCAGAATTTCCTTGGGAAATTTCCTCTTCAAGGGATTTTACCAAAAATATTCTGAGGATGTTTTGCATGGTTATCTCCTTTGCTTAATTCAAATGTCATCCATTCCCAAGCAATTTGATTAAAAAGTGTGCACTACTGCATCTCAAACCCAAACAAATTTTTGATGTCAACAATGGTACTCACTCAATTGAATGAGAGAGTATGAGAGGCATAAGGATGGGTCCTGAGTACCCATTTAGGAACATATTTGCCTTTCTTGGTAAGTTTGATCTCTTGAACATACACACACACAGAGAGGGGGGAGAGAGAGAGAGAGAGAGAGAGAGAGAGAGAGAGAGAGAGAGAGAGAGAGAGAGAGAGAGAGAGAGAGAGAAAGAAAGAGAGAGAGCGGAGGGGAAGATGGGAAGATAGAGAGAGAGGGAGGGAGGAGAGAGAGAGAGAGAGAGAGAGAGAGAGAGAGAGAGAGAGAGAGAGAGAGAGAGAGAGAGAGAGAGAGAGAGAGAGAGAGAGAGAGAGAGAGAGAGAGAGAGAGAGAGAGAGAGAGAGAGAGAGAGAGAGAGAGAGAGAGATTTGGTATGATGCTTTTATTTGTTTGCGGTGATCTCAGGGTGAATAAAGAGGGAAAAGCAAAGATGAAAGAGAAGTGAAAGAGTAAGGCAAGATTAGTACCAAGTTTAGCGATATCCGTTTCTTTATATTTTATTTTACCTTCTATTCAAGTAAGAATGTAGGTATAGCCAATTACCTGGAATATATAGAAACCATAATGGAAATTTAGACAACATACCTGAGTTGAAATTTTTATTGTAGCATCCAGCTTTCCAGGCTGTATGGTGATGACGTTTTTGTAGTCGTTGCCGCCATCAATGACTCGGCTTCTTCCTGGAAAGGCCGCTTTTATTTGTGCAATCTCTTCTGCACTGTCTTTGTCACTAGGTCCATTGCTTGCTTTGCTTTTGGCGCTGGGTACAGTGTGAACTTGAAGCAGGACGCCATGGTTTTTCTTGAAAGAGATCAAATAATGTAATTATTGCACGTGTTCCTTGTTTCTCTACACTGATGACCAACAGAAAGCACCCAAGGTTCATTTCCGATTTAAATCGCCGAACGTGAGTAGTATCATAACTTATTGTTCCTTTGTTCATTTGTTAAAAATAGAGCTGAATTCCACTCATCTAGAAAAAAACGAGACTGGGCTTTATTCTGGAGGCGTAAAATCGGAAATGTGTACATCTTTTAAGTACCACGTGATAATTTTATGCTTCTTTTTTGCGGGGAATGAAACATGTCCGAAGCGCTATCTAAGCCCATCACATGCAGTTTGTAGTTCTATAGCAATGCCTTAATTGAATGAAAATGACAAAATCAAGGCTCTGGGAATGTTGGGGCCAACCAAACCTATATAGAGACGGCCTTGGGCCAGCATTCGCAGTGGCTAAAGCATTCATTGATTCAATGTGCAAATAAAAACTATCTGAGCGCTAAGGGAACTTCACCAAGCAACTGGTTCCGCGAGATACAGATATCGGAGCGGCCGGCCGAAAGTTACAACACCGTTCAGGTACATTAACGTTACATTAGTAAATATAGGATATCACTTGCTTTTCATCGCAAAGGTACAATTTATTGTTTAAAATATGCAATGTTTATAAAGGAAATTGCTATTAAACAATAATCTTTCCACTATCCCAACATTTCTAATTAGCCTTCTCACTAAACAGGCACCTGCAATGATAATCTTCCTTGAAAACTTTGTAATCTAAAAGAAACAAACATTATCATTTGGTGTCTAAATCACAGCATTTGTGAGAAATACAATCTTGGATGTCAAAAGTGGAAAGAAGAGACATAAGGAGTTCCGTAGTTGGGATCAGCTAGATCTACACTGTTTCAGCATGGGTATGAGGCCATTTTTAATGTTTAGGAGTAGGTGGGTAGGGTATTTTGGGACTGGGGAAGAGAGTTGTGTGCCATGTGTCTAGTGTGTACAACAGAAAAACGTTGTCAGTATGGCTTGATCAACACATTTCAGTGATAACAATATTATCGTCGTAAGTAGTGTAAGAGCCGTTTGCCAAAGTGTGATTGTAAAGTCTGCAGGCTGAATGATGGAAATGTGATTTTATGATCTAAAGATGGTTTTGAAATAAATCTATGTTCTATTTACTTTTATTGCAGAATTTTTCTAACTAGATCTAGCGAAAATTAAATTGTGTGCCTGACTATGAAAATCTTCCCATGATGGGAAAATAGGACTTAACAATCACACTTGCCGGGATAATCGCACTTTAGCACCACCAAGATTTCACCTTGAACACGATTACAAACCCAGTTTGTGCTCGATACTGAGCATGGTCCTGATAGCCCTCTTTCACTTTCACTCTCTCTCATGCTCCTCGATCGCTAGATCTCACGCGGCGTTATGACAGAATTTTTTTGTTCAATGATTTGTCCCGGTCCGATGTGTCACACTGACTGTTGTCAGAGACATTTTAACTGCTCGTGTTCAGACAAAATTTTAACCATGTCCGTTTTCCTAATCTTACTACACCAAGTGAGATTGGTGAAAATGACCAACACACTAGTCACGAAACTGCAGCATCTTACCCCAACTTTTTATCCCAGTTTTTTTGTTGTCCCTTGTGTGTGCCAGTTTATGGAAATCATAACTCTTTTACGTATATCTATGTCTCTCGATACTTTCATATGACTGTTTTCTTTTAATTCAACTGGATATCATCACATATGGGGCATAGGGTATTTATCTAGAATATATCTATGTACTTGGTGAGGTACATAATTTTCAAAAAAGAAAAAAATTCAGGTCTTCTATTAATAAATAGATTCATAGAATTCTAGATCTAGACCCAGATCTAGAATTAAGACTCCTGGGAAAAGTTCCTTCAAGCTCATATTTACTATACATGGCCCATGGAGCCAAAGCTTATATTATAAGTTATAATCCGGTTTCTAGAGATCTATAACGATAATAGATCTAGATCTATATAATATATAAACAGTATAGTATAGTAGACCTAGTATAGTATATCAGTTTAAAAAGCAGAATAGACTATTGATATTATACATTCTTTCTCTGTTCTGTAGCAAATTGTACTCCCCACCTTGTGCTGTGGGTGATACCAATTTGCATCTGGTGCAAGTGGGATCAAGGAAAAATATCAAAGAAAACAAGATTCATTTCTAGATCTATTATCATTCATTTCTATCATTTCTTGAAACTTTTAAACTTTTGCAGACTAACGCTGTAGGTAGGTCAAACGCTCGTAGACTCTAGATTTAACTTTTTGTTTACAAAACAAAATTGCTAAGTGACTATCATTAGCAATAATGACGAATACCTGAGAGAGAGAAATGTCATTCGTCACTAG
>JAXRKP010000821.1:147500-162500 GCA_037039925.1 Doris montereyensis | reverse complement strand
CACAATAATTAAGTAGAATTATGGGGATTTAAAATAAAGGATCATACTCCAAACCTTTGAATCTTTGCATACAAAAGTTCAGTTCGATTCATTGCCAAGAAGCGTGACAGAAAATAAGCGTTTTTTTAAAATTATATTAGGTATACACATACACACACACACACACACACATATATATATACTGACACAACTGACCACATGATATATATATATATATATATATATATATATATGATATATATATATATATATATATATATATCATGTGGTCAGTTTCTACATTGTATTTAATCTCAACTTTTGTTCCTTTTATCTATACCCGTAATATAATTCCTGAGCTGGTCTTTGATTGTGCGGCAAACACTCTGTTATCAGGCCGCTAAGAGTAAGACTATTTGTGTTAATAAAATTTTTGAATGATCCCAACATTGCTGTCAATTTTTCTACCAATACATGTAACTATAATCACGTTTAATTAAGGAATATTTTATTGCTTCCTAATTCATAATCACTGAACTGAATTTTCATTTACCGTCATTTTCATACACGTAATAAAAAAGATAGTGCTGACTTGATCTAATAATCGTACTTGATATTAGTCACTTTGGTTACAACATGCTTCTTGTAGATAATATTGTTACATAAGTAAGACGGATTATCATTCTTCATCTTAAGGATGTCATTTATATATTATTAAATATTGATTTGCAGTATTTGAGATTTTTGCTAAAAAGATGTAATGTTGTTAAGATGTAATTTTGATTTGATTTGATTTACCCACATTCACAACTAAGGTGATCTCAGGATGTTTGGTAGGATTTTTAATTTTGCCCGGATTACCCTGTAAACAGTTAAGGGAACTTTAACGTGCACAGAGTGTTGTGATCTACACACGGGACCTCCTTTTTATTGTCCATCTACGATGGGACTAGGTGACGATCCACTTACCTGGACCAGGGGGTAGGGATTTTGCTAAAAAAATTGTTTTTTTAATTTTCAATCTTTAGCAGGGCTCAAACCCACTACCTTTTGGTTGAGAGGCCCGACACCGAGTCCCCTGTTAAGATATAAACATTTGTGATTCTATTTCAAAAAATGTTTTAATTCCATCCAAAAATCGCATACATATATATATGTATCTATAATTTTATTTATGAAAAGGAGGTATGGGGGAACATGTAATTGTAACCTGACCATAAACCAATTGGAACCATCAGTCAACTTTAATACATAAGTCATCAAATTTATACATGTATTTCCAAAGCATTGTTTCAAATGCTGCAATTTCAATTAGTTAGCCTTAAAATTAAGAAAATAAATTCCAGAATAACTTTTGTACTCTAATAGTATTGACATGTAATGCATTATTACATAAACAAACAAAAACAATATATGGCACATGTCTTAATTTCTCCTTATTTGTTTAATAATAGACTGCAGATGAAAAAAAAATTTGATGACTGACAGATTATACTCATACGGTCATTCATTTTATGGCTCTTGCACACCCAAACCATCTTTCATGAAATTCAGGCATATACTTTCATAAATTAAAAGTTTATACTTTGATAATGTTTTGTTTTAGTCTTCCAATGTAAAAACATCAAAAACGTAGATACAATACTTCATATAGAAGCATCATTTTGGGCATATTTACACTGAAATTAATGCTACACTATCAATGTATGAAGTCTTCGATCATGAAACCGATATACCCAACTGAACTGAAATGAACAAAATAAAAGTGTTAGTGTTACTCATGTTCATGATTTGTCAGACGAAAAATTGCTATCTTAATGTGTGACACAACAATATGGTCATAACAATGATAACGACTTCAATCAGACATATCTATTTTCTCAGAATCAAAACTTTAATTTCACTTCACTTGTTTCACAAAATGCAACATATCCATCATCTTCATTCTTATAAGAACGATAGATCCAAAAAATGAAAGCAGAACTTCCTTAAATAAAAAACAAAAAAACAAAATGAACGTCATCGAATCAATCATCAAACACAACCAAATATAAATGCCCCTCACGCAATAGAACAAAATTCCCACAGCTGGGCTGTGTGCGTGACCGGATGTTTAATTTGACAAGTTCTCGTTGGCTATGAATACATGTATTGTGCTTTGTGAAAAAAAATCAGTGGCGTATAAGCGATTTTGTGGCGCAACGTTGAATTGTCAAGCTGAAAATGAACGTGATATGTGCATTTTGAAAAATGGAAATTATTTGCCGGTGGAGATTTGAATATGAAATATCACAAGTGCATTATCATCGTTATTCAATCTTGATCAATATCGTGTTTTGTGATGGAACACTTCATATATGCTATACAAAAATGATCACCAAAATGTATACTGAAAAACAGTCTTTGATTTCTATATTCTGTCTAACATAACTTTTTAAACTTAATTTCATTGGTAATTTTTCATCCTTGTGTAATATTCATTAAAACACCTCACTATGTGTTAAGCATGTGGAATTTAAAAACCATGGCTAACATGTTAAACACATCAAATATAGTGGTCGTTGACCAAAGGTTGAGAAGACATGGTTATAGATCCATGTTAAAACCGCATGTTGAACCCATGGAATATAATGGTCATTGACCACAACATGTTAAACATCTGGAATAAAACAGTAATAGATCAAATATTAAAGACATGACATATAACATTTATAGACCACATGGAATCTAACAGTTATTGACCACATGAAATATAACAGTCATTGATCACATGTTGAACACATGACATATAACAGTCATTGATCACATGTTAAACACATGAAATATAAGTTATTAAACACATGTTGAACATATGAAATCAAAACATTGCCAAAGACAAAGGTGGATTATGATACATGGTATGTATATCTTTTTTATAATAAAGCTGGGTCTCTTCAAGTTTGACTTTGACAACCAAGAAAGCACTGTACATGGTTGGGAAGTATCCATTACATTTATTACATTGAGTCAGTACTCCATTATGTGAGCTTTTCATTAAAATTTTCCTTGATCTTGATCACTGGCAAAACAATCTTTTTCTCAATAAATTCAAATGTTGCCTTGATTCAACAAATCAAAGCAGGCCTTGTTAAACCTACAGCAAAATATGGTGGACATGGGTGCAGCGATTTCTGAGTTTCATCATCTTCAATAACATATCCACAGGACCTCGCATCCCTGACAGCACCTCTGAAGGTCTCTCAGTCATGTGTCATTCTTTCTGCCTCTGTTATTGGTTTTATTTTTCAGACTATCTTTTCCCATCTTCTGCATGACTATCATCTGCTTCCTCTGAGATAACCACGTTCAAAGTTAGAGAAAGTCATCTTCATGTATGTCACTTGTGAAACTGTCTAAACACTGTCCATGATATATGAGATTTGTGCTTGAAATGATCAAATGTAAGCTTCTTTCACCTCTTTTATGAATCGATAGTCAATTCTCAAGCAACACACATTATCTAAATGAAGATTTTGATTTTAAATTTTTTTCCCCCATTTACTTCATTCTTAACCCTATATTGTACTATGTTGCCAACAGGCAACATTCCATTTTCGTTATATATAGGCACACTTATAAAAACTAGAGCAACAATGGATGGATTGATTCTTCTTGACAATGTTGATGAAATTGTGCCTGAGTGATGAATCTTGAATAAACTTAACTGATATTGAATCCATGTAGGATTTCATTACATAAATCTTTCTCATTCCATGCAAATGAGAATTTTGGCAGTAAGCAAAGGGATAGGCACTATGTCAACCATGCTGATACATGTACCATGTTCCACTTGATAATGTAAGTGGAAAAAACTATTGCTTGAAAATTTGAACAAAGTAAGCTAAACTAGCCCTATTTATTTCATTTTAACATGTGTTCTTTGGGGAAAATATCAGACAACAGTTTGTTCCCTTCTTTACAAGGTATTGCTAGTTTATTCCCTCTCTAATCTCTGAAAATCTTTATCACCATTTTCTCACCCTATCCAACCACTACATCAATATTTTATATTTATATTCAAATATGCTTAGTCATATATTTTCCTTTTCTCTTCTAGATACTGACTCAGATGATGACCCTGATCAGCCTGGGCCGACAAATTTGTCCAGCGGTCTACATCGATTTCGGCTTGGTCAAAGCGTGGAGTCCCGTGACATGAAAAGAGTCCCACAGATACATCTCCACATCAAATACCATTTACTGGTGAACATTACAATCACAACGGTTTTGTGTTGTCTCCACTAATACATTATTTCCGTCAACTTATTTATTGTAATCTGTTTGATCAGTTTGTTGCAGAGTTATACTGTTCAGCAAGATATCAATAAACCGCTCTCACTAAGCAATTCAGAACTGGAACAGTTCATTGGCATCTTCTGGAAGAGCATTGTCTGCATGCCAAGACAGAGAATGTACTGGAGTCAAGCCACTGCATACAATAAAGGTGGCTGACACTACCTCTAAAAAGATATGAGGAAATTAAGCGTAAACTTCATTGTAACAATAATGGATCGTCCGCCAAATTGCATGGACAAACTCTATAAAATCAGGCTACTAATTGACCATAAAAAAGGAAAAAAGTTAATGTAATCCTACCCTGTGAAAAGAATAGCATTGATGAACAAGTTGTGCACTCAAAACGATGTAATCATTGGGTACGTACAAACCTAAAAAAACAAAAAAAGTGGGGCTATAAAATATCTGTTTGTTTTTGGTCTAATGGCCTCATCTTTCATTTTGAAGTCAGTGCTTCTGGGAATATAGTTTTACATTTGCTCCAGTCTATACCTCGGGATGTTGGTCATCAAATCTTTGTTATTTGTAGATGACTGGTTCATTTCAATTCAGCTACATATACAAACAGCACTGTGGAAACAGGGATTTGGATGCATATGAATTGTGGGGTCTAGCCGTCTTCATGGTTGCAGTATGTCATTCGACAGTGCGATGAAGAAATCGGGACATGGTACATCAGTCTTCAAGAAGGGCATTTCTGATGGTGTGCATCGCAATTCTGTCAAGCGGAGGATTGACAACAAAGGGGTTCTTCTGCTATGTACTTTTGCTGAAGTGAGCGGCTGGACAAAACAAAGAACAAGGAAGTAACTGTGTCCTGCCCATCCATAAAAAAGCTCTATAAATAACAGCTTTATGGGAGGGGTTGATCTTTTAGACTCCCTCATAGCTTTGTACACGCAACCCAGTCAGGTCAAAAGTAGTATCACCATCTTCTTTTCCTCTTTCTTGATCACAGTGTTGTGGCCTGGCTTATGACAACTGTAAAAGAACATTTACCTTTGCTAAGTTTCAAACTGGAAATCGACCAGCATCTCTCTAAGGCAGGCAAAGTAAAAGATAAGAGGGCATCCCTCTTGAAATGGAACCTCAGCTTCAGGCCAAGAAAACTCAAGGAAATGCAGCACCTGTGTGCCATATTTTTCACAATAAGAACAGACAATGTAGGTCACATGCCCATCTTCAAGGAGAAGAAAGGTCGTTGTAAAGTGCCTGGCTGCAAATGCATACCGAAGGTGGCCTGCATCAAATGTGAAGTCTATCTCTGCTTCACACCAAACCAAAACTGCTTTATAAAAGTTTCATTCACCATGATATCAAGTGAAATGATTTTCTTTTTTCGTACCGGTTCCACTACTCACAAATACATTTTTACATTACTTTGCTTCGTTTTTCATATTCTATGTATAACATTTTACAAATAATACATGTCACTATTCTATGTCTTTATGTTGATTCATAATGTGTCAATATGTCAGGATGTTTAATTCTAATTATATGTTTTCTTTGATTTCAATATTTAAGTTAATTTTCTGTAACATGTAAAATACTTTGTATCATCATCTTCATTACAAACCTCTTCCTTTAATTTCCTCATTATCACCATACTTGTCCATATTTCAATCATTTTGCCTCATCATGAGCGTCAGCCATGTAATAGTAATATGTTGTCATTTTGTCTGAGACTAAGAGATGTTCATTTTGCTGACAGTCTTCCGGGATATAAACAGGCGTGGTGTGAGAGTGAATGTTGATTCAAAAAATGTTATCTTTATAATTATCAATCATGCTTGTTTATAGTTGTTTGTAGAATGTGGTTATATAATTTCTATTGTCACCAGTGTCTGCTCATTATTGGAACCTCAATAAATGAAATGAAAAGTTATTGTATTATTACATGTATTGTGGACATTATTGAACTCATGCAATTATGAATGCCAAAATTAATTTGAAATTGCATTTTGTGTTCCAAACGAAGACAGATACATCAAACTGTAAACATGTGGAGATGAAAGCATCACTCACAAATCATATTTTCTATCCATACAGTGGTGACATCAGCCATTTCTGGCTACATTATAATGCAGACATTTCTTTATGTCTGGTTTTTTTTCACTCTTTTTTATCAAACCTTTTTGAAACATGGAAGTGGAACAAAATCCCTTTCAATCTAGCAAGTGTATTGTAATTGTAATGCAAACACATAATTTATGATTTTCTCTTTCACTCAGTTATAACACTCTTGCTCTACATACTCGATTATCGTGTCATAAAAAGATTTCTGATGGAGTTTTATAGAAGGCCGTCGTGTCGCCGTTCATACCCCATCTTGCACAAATGAACCGATTCCACGTTCTGACAGCCAAAAAGAGTTTCCTTCAAGTGGATATAGAGCCACAGTTGAGTTTGTCCACTTTTGCCTTCTTTGCCTTCATTCCTGACACCTGGATAAAAAAAACCCCAATGCAAATACATATAACAATAAACTCTATCATCTGACAGCATGTGAGCTATATTATAATATTGGTAATGATTAGTAATAGTTATAGGGTCAGGGATCGCATGATCTCGGGAAATGAAATCTCCATAAAATGTAATGACACACTTACACCAAGCAGTGTTCAATTAAAGAAAACAAAAGGCCTACAAAATCAACAACAACAAAATACTAATTACAGTGCAGTAATAATAGAAGGAATAGTTTCATGTGTACACTTTAAACTTGATTGTAAGCAAAAAAATGTATTCAATTTTTTACATGAAAAAAAACCCCTGTGGCAAGTAAAGTAAAAAATGATGTCAAATTTCAATAGGTTTCACTTCAGTGTTCATATTTAGGTTGTTTTTATTATCTATCAGAAATGTCTACCTCCTTAATAAAATTATAAAGTTGAGAACACAGTATTTAAAAAAAATGGTTGAATCAGAAGCTGCTATACCTCTGCAACTACAAACAAATGTCCCGTGAATGAAACTCTTCCCATTTGAGGGAGCGGTGCAAAGTATTTTTTTTTGTGGAAGGATTTGTAAAATTGGCTCAATTACAGCTTTTAACATTTCATGCAATTGTAACATGATGTTTGACGAAATAAAATCTTATTTGAAATTATACCAACTCTTTAAAATACCCTGTAGAAAGAAGAGTGCTATTTTAAGTAGTTTCATGACTAGAGTCAGAGTACTATTTTAAGGCGAAATATGACAATAAGTGGCAACTCCACTAGTAATTTGAGATATTGAATACTGCGAAAGCAAGTTGGTGCCTTTACATTTTAATGGACCAGGACATCGAGGAACCCATGATCTGAAAGTATGCATTCTCAGGTCATGTACCGGTGGTGCTGAGTCTAGGAAGTCTTTAGAGAACCGGCTTATAGTAAGATTGGGCACAATCAACCCTGACGGTATGAACGTCTTACACCAATTTGTATTATTTTCTCTGAGTAACTCCCATAGTCAGGCACACGTTAATACTATCCCTGACCCTTCACCATCCTCTACCCTCCCCCCCCCCCCCCAACACCACCGCCATGAAATTATCACCAAGGAGAAAACACTTAAGACTTCGATAGCTTGGAAAGCATCAGCTAGTGCTAACTGGCATTTTTTGAAATTTCAGATAAGTTGTTTACTCTGTTCCCTTATTGCATCGATACTTTGTAATTTATATACATTTCGCACCTTCAGTGTAAATTTTTGCCTTGATTGATACTTCCTTTCATTCATTCTTTATCATTTCTTCTTTCTAGACCCAGTGAGATAAAGATATAGTCTTATAGTTATCTTATTTTTTCGTTCTTGTTTCCCATACTCACACGTTTCTCTCTCCCTTTCTTTCTTCCTTGCCTTTTTTCTTCCTTTCTCTCTCTCTCTCTCTCTCTCTCTCTCTCTATCTCCTTCTCACCTTTTATTACTTACTTATTTTCATGTTTTATTGCATTCTAGATCTGAACCTTTCATTCTTTCTCATTCTTCACATTTCCCTCTACTACGTTTCTTATCATCACTGTCTTTCTGTTTTTCTTCTGACATCACATTGTGTGATGCCTGAGGTAGTACTTAGATCTAGATTCTAGATATTTCTCGTTTGTTGTCTGACGAAGGGTTATACCCGAAACGTCACGTGTTTGTTCTGTCTTTATTAGTGGAGTTGTCCCTTATTGTCATATTTCGCCTTTGACTTCACTCCACTGTGGCTGCTTCATATTATAGTACTATTTTAAGTAGTTGCATAACTAGAGTCTGAGTGCTATTTTAAGTAGTTTCGTGACTAGAGTTGGAGTACTATTTTAAGTAGTTTCATGACTAGACTCAGGGTACTGTTTCAAGTAGTTTCATGACTAGAGGCAGAGTACTATTTTAAGTAGTTTCATGACTAGAGTCCTATTTTAAGTAGTTTCATGACTAGAGTCAGAATACTATTTTAAGTAGTTTCATGACTAGAGTCAGAGTACTATTTTAAGTAGTTTCATAATTTCAGAAAATTTTGCATATGACAGAACACCAGTCTAGGCAAATTTCACAAACTGAAAGATAACAATTCAGTTACATGTCAGAAGCAAAGATACCATTTCTTCCTCATTCATGAAGAGGTAGAGAGGGTTTATCACTTGCAAGCATAGAAGACTACTGCCAAGTGGCATCATGTCCAGGAGGTAATGATTATCACCTGTTCCGCTTCCCACTATTGAAACTGGGATACGCTTCAGCTCTATGAGGTGTAAGGGTCTTGAAGGAATATATGACTTACTATCATTAACGGTCACATCATGGGGAATAAGACAATAAGTACGAAACAGCAAGATGAAAGACAAGTGAAAGGGGAAATATGTAGAACCTGCCACTGCCATTGTGCCAGTTTACCTTCAGGATGGTCATGTGTGGTGTAAAGTCATGTGCCTCGTTGACTCTAATCCCGCTGCTTTAACCTTTGACTTCAACAAATCTGCAAAGTCCCTGGAGAAATGAAAGAGGGCAACCTCTTTTATGACTTCCACAATAACAAATCTCGAGAAAGCAAAAACAAACAAAAACAAAAGTATGTTTAAAAACCATAAAACGAAAGAAAAAAAATAATCATGATAGCACTAGCTTAGAATCTAATAACTCTCAAATTAATAAGACATAAAAATCATCTTCTTTTCCTACTCACTCAATGTACATTGAAGTTTTACAACCAATCAAATTGTACCAAACTGCCAAAGAAGTCACTGAACTACTTCATCTATTTACTGCTGTATAAATAAGTTTTGTAGAAACACAAACAATGAACATACAAACAAAAAATTGCATGTCAGCTTGACAAACAACCTAACCTGAAGTCTTGCTTGTGATCAACTTTAGCTATCATGACTGTGTTGTGGAAATCAGAGATGCCCTTGAGACCAAGTTCAGATTTGGGGCGTTTCGCCTGGAGATCTGATTTCATGCTCTGGAGAATTTTGAAGCATGGGCAATTTCCTCATCTGTCTGAAGAGAAACCTTGATGGAAAAAGGTAGTGTTGATTTCCATTTAATTTCTATTGCCATATATAGATAAGAAAAGGACTTAAAAAACACAGAACAAAAAACAAACATAAATAAGCCTTTGTATATATTGAATGTTTTTTAAAAACAAAATTCACTTTGAGTCATGTTATATGTGCTTGACTTACTTGACTTATACCCTTGTACCCGGGTGGGGCATAGATCACCAATGAGGTTTCTCCACTTCACTCTGTCCTACACCACCATCTCTGTCTCATTCCAGAAAAGGTCCAGCTGCCGAGTTTCCTGCAGGGTTGACCTCCTTCATGTTGTCTTTGGTCTCTCTCAACCTCTTTTTCCTTGTATATTCCATTTTAAGGCCTGACGCGTTATGTTTTCTGATGCTTTCTCAAGGTGTATCCAAGTCATCCCCATTTTCTTCTCTTAATCTGTACTGCTATCGGTTCTTGATGTGTCTTTTCCTAAAGTTCTTCGTTTGTAGTTTTTTTATCAAACCATTTGATGTGTAGGATTTGTCTCGGGCATCTGTTAATAAATGTTTGAAGTCTTCTTGTGGATGTTTAGTGGTACACCATGTTTCATAGACATACAGAAGGACTGACTTTATGTTTGTGTTGAAAATACGGATTTTTGTTTTTAAGGAAGCGGTATGTGAATTTCAAAATAATCTTAGGGTCCTAAATGCTATGTTATATGTGCACAGCAGCACAAACTCGCTCGTCATACAAAAAAAAATGGCTGACAGTGACAAAGTCTTTAAAAAAAGGAGAAAAACAAATCAAAATCCTTAAGACGATCCAGGCTTTTTCACCTGAACTCAAACTGTTCTTTATGTGAAAAAGCAAACTACTTTGTTATCGATCCTCAAACACACATTCTGACTCCTTGTATATTTGTAACACAGGGGCAATCCCTTTCACACACTGATGCACATGACAGTGATAGTCTTCACTCGCATTTGATTTATTTCTTATGGGGATGAGTCCATTCTTCAGTAAACATAACATAAAAATTTCTAAATATTAAAATTAAATTATTATAATAGCATTAGAGTCAAACAAAAGATAACAAACTTGAAAAATGTCTAGATATTAAATCAATATGATAGCACTAGAGGCAAACAAAAATAACCCTGTAAAATAACGACAGGTGCAACAATATTACTAATAGTTTAGTTTAATCAATTGTAAAGGATTGTCACTACTGAAGGTAGAAGTTAACTACTGAGTATCAGGGAAATGCTGTAGTGCCTGCCAGTCTCTGTGGTACTTTTCTCTTTTTCAACTTTTGTTTGTCAACTCACTCGTACGTAAACTTTTTATTATAAACTCACTCAACCCTAAACATTTGTTTATTAACTCACTCATCCCTAAACTTTTGTTTATTAACTCACTCAACCTTAAACTTTTGTTTATTAACTCACTTAATCCTAAACTTTTGTTTATTAACTCACTCAAACCTAAACTTTTGTTTATTAACTCACTCAACCTTAAACTTTTGTTTATTAACTCACTTAATCCTAAACTTTTGTTTATTAACTCACTTAATCCTAAACTTTTGTTTATTAACTCACTCAACTCCTAAATTTTTGCTTGAAAACTATGTAAACTCACTCAACCCTAAATGTAGGTTCAATGTTGCTTGTAAACTCACTCAACCCTAAATGTAGGTTCAATGTTGCTTGTAAACTCACTCAACCCTAAACCCTGGTTTGGCGAGCTTGGGACCAAAATATTGATTTTCTGTTCGTTATATATTCGGGTAGAACAATCATTTATCTACAAGGTTATGTCCATATGATGTAAAATTGTTTTGTCACATAATATTTTGTAGGCGAGGGTAGGGAAAAACAGTCAAAATTCTGACGAAATTACCCAAACACTGACTGAGAAAATAACACTGACTGAGAAAATAGCACTGAAAACACGTATAACTGTCCAGCTATAGCCACATCTGGTGACATGGTCTATCAACACACCCCTCGCCAAGTTGGCATAGCACTAAGTGATGTAAGAAGAAGTGGAGGTCAAATGTGTGGCCGATGAGTTTGTAAACACGCGAACATAAGTATAGAAACAGAGGAATAAAAATTTTAAATGGTCATTATGACGTCTGTTTTCACAATAGTTCACATCTAAACCTAGATTTACAATCCTCTTTACATTCGTAACAATGCCAGAGACTTTCGACAAAGTAAGGGGGCTGCTACAAGAAGGGCAACCTGTCTGAAGCGTCTTTTTGTGTTATTTTCATTTGATTTCTTTGTTCGCATTTTTCTTGAAATGTAGTTTTTTCCTACTAAATTGCTATCTCCTCTGTCATTTACCGACCGATTCGTACAATATTTGGCACACAAGTTTCTCTTGTCAATGTTAATTGAATGATGTTGTGTTTTTAAAATATCTTGTAAACTTTTTTGCAAAAAAAATTATTTGTGTAATAAAAATACCATTTTTGCATATAAACGATATGAATGATATTTTCAAATACTCATTAAAAAAAAACTATCAAAATATCTAAAAACTCTGATGTTAATCTTTAGATACCGAATGGAAAAAATGATCTGCATAGGTTTTGAGTGATTTTATTCATAACGAAGAGAGGATACAGATGGCAACCAAGGATGCTATAAACTTTTCAATGAAAGAGGATGACTATATTTTGACAGTTAAGCTTTTAAACTCACTCAACCCTAAATATTTGTTTTGTAAACTAACTCAACCCTAAATATCAAATGTTGGTTTACTGTTGCTATTAAACTCAAACTCACTCAACCCTAAGTTTAGGTTTACTATTGTTTGTAAACTCATTCAACTTTAAATCTAGGTTTACTGTTGTTTGTAAACTCACTCAACTCTAAATCTAGGTTTATTGTTGTTTGTTAACTCACTGAACTAAATCTAAGATTTGAGTTTGTTGACTTGGCATAGGGAATCAAAACTATAAAAATGTGTTACTTCACTGGTGAAAATCTTATTGCAGTTTAATTTCACAAAAAGAAATGTGCTTGTAAATCTTGAATAGATTGAGTAAGAAAGATATTTGTAGGTTATTTATATATCTAATTATCTAACAACAACAGGTGCCATCGCTCAATATACATCATCTTTCAATGTTTGAGCAAAATTACAGGAGAACAAAACGAGGAACAAAAATAATACACACCTCACACAGTGTGACATGAAGCATCTCATTTGTGTAGCAAAAGTTTGTGTACTGGGGATCCTTGTCAAGAATCCATTCCAAAGCTTTTTGGATGTTGTTGTAAACCTCTGGGTTCGTTACACGGACACAGAAGAAATAGTTTGCGCGCTCTCCAACCTGCATTGTGATCTGTTATCTATACCTTGTTTAATTAGAAATAAAAAACAAAAATACAGGTAAGGAGAGGTTGTATTTATATGAAATCAAATATAATAACTATATAGTACATGTTTAATAGTAATAGTAGTATATTTTTATAGCAGCCATCGCAAAATCTCAAGGCGCTTTACAATAAAGGTTGAAATTATTTGTATAAGGATACATTTAAATTTCAATGACGCATTCTAGACACATTCACACTAATAAAACATTATTAAAAATTGGACATTATATACATTCCAATTCAATCATTTACTGAAGGTATTTCCTAATAACATGTGTTGTAAATAGTTTTTTGAAGATTTCAAGACTGGTTGCAAACCTCATAGATGGAGGTAAAGCATTCCACATTTGTGGTCCAATTTTGCCAAAATTTTTATCTACGAAACGTTTCAAGTGAGTTTTTGAAAGTGTCAATACTTTTTAATTTTGAGATCTTAGCGCACGAAATGCTTGATATTGGAAGAGCAGAGTAGCTGGATAACCCCACGAACAAAAACATCTGAAAGGAAATGCATCCCCTTCGGAAATTGTGGATCAGGTTGAAGACACATGATCTACATCTCGCTTGACAAAAAGACTCAAAGCATAGACGATTACTCAGCAATATAGTTTTTGAATTAAGTGTTTTGTTAATATAGTCGCCGCCACTTTAGTATCATGGGGTCTGTTCCCTTGTCTTTCTGTGCCGCTATCCACAGTGTGTAAACTAAAACAGTCAACCCTCCCTCTTCTCTTTCCACAACTCAGTGCAGACTATGTTTAGCCCATAAAAAATGTTCACACCTGGCCAGCCTCCCTTACTTAGCCCTAGGTTGTGTAAGAGTCTGGGGATATGGTCGGCTTCGTCTGTTGTCTTACAGAGACATATATGAATTGGCCATCTCCTCTTGCAGAGAGTTGTCTACCCAGGAGTTATCTTCCCTTTTGCTGTGAAATCCAGACAGAACAACATCATACTAATACAAGCCATAAAAATGTACTAGTATTCGATGGTCATATTTAAGACTTTGTTCCTGATGTGACCGTTAGCGTTCAAATTTGGCATTGTTCTTCTCATCATATCAAGCCATGAGACGCTAAGCGAAACCCCGAAATTGTGTGATTGATATGTATAGAACTATATAGCTAGGCAGAGAAAGCCCTAAGAATTAGCACCTCTTCATAACCATAAACCCTTAAATAATAATAGACTATTTATAGTACAGTCACCACCACTTAGTGTCACAGTGGATAGCGGAACACTTTGGTTATGAGAACGCTAAATTGCTGCAATAGAAATTACAGAACCTTAGAAATAATGAACAAAAAACGACGTTTTGAGAAAATCATATTTTTCTCCTTTTTTTCTGCTATTTGAATATAATTTTCTCCCATAAACCTAAAATAAAGAGTAGGATAATACTCTGAAACATCATAAAGCTTGAGAGGCTCACAATTACTACTTATCGACACTGTTTCAACTTCCCCATTACCTTTTTACTCAGTTCGAGATTGTGCCTCTCGATAACAGGCGTGTGGAATATGCCACATATTTTCCAACCGATCTAAGGCAATCTTCATAATAGATTCTCAAAAGAATTTCTATTGGATAGTGAATAGATCAAAATGAGTACCAACCTGCAGTACTTAAGAGAATATTTCGGGCTTTTATCAGCTGTGTTGAAAGCTAGGCCTGATTCGTTTTTTAAAAAAATGGTATAAATTCAAAGAATACATCTGAGCTTCTTTTAAGATATCATTGTGATGTGAATGAAATGCTCTATCCACCGATAAACTAGATTTGTCCCATTTTCTGCAAAAATGGCATACCCAGGACTCCCCCCACCCTGAAGC
>JAXRKP010000821.1:105000-140000 GCA_037039925.1 Doris montereyensis | reverse complement strand
ACATATTATTCCATAGGCAACACACTCCATAACCAACACATTCCATATGCACATATTATTCCATAGGCAACACACTCCATAACCAACACATTCCATATGCACATATTATTCCATAGGCAACACACCCCATAACCAACACATTCCATATGCACATATTATTCCATAGGCAACACACCCCATAACCAACACATTCCATATGCACATATTATTCCATAGGCAACACACTCCATAACCAACACATTCCATATGCACATATTATTCCATAGGCAACACACCCCATAACCAACAGATTCCATATCACATATTATTCCATATGCAACACATTCCATTGCACATATTCCATAGGCAACACACCTCCATAACCAACACATTCCATATGCACATATTATTCCATAGGCAACCCCCACCCCATAACCAACATTCCCTATGCACATATTATTCCATAGGCAACACACCCCATAACCAACACATTCCATATGCACATATTATTCCATAGGCAACACACTCCATAACCAACACATTCCATATGCACATATTATTCCATAGGCAACACACCCCATAACCAACACATTCCCTATGCACATATTATTCCATAGGCAACACACTCCATAACCAACACATTCCATATGCACATATTATTCCATAGGCAACACACTCCATAACCAACACATTCCATATGCATATTATTCCATAGGCAACACACCCCATAACCAACACATTCCATATGCACATATTATTCCATAGGCAACACACCCCATAACTTCCATATTATTCCATAGGCAACACAATCCATATATGCACATATTATTCCATAGGCAACACACCCCATAACCAACATTCCATATGCACATTATGCACCCTATGCACACATTCCATATGCACATATTATTCCATAGGCAACACACCCCATAACCAACACATTCCATATGCACATATTATTCCATAGGCAACACACCCCATAACCAACACATTCCATATGCACATATTATTCCATAGGCAACACACCCCATAACCAACACATTCCATATGCACATATTCCAACCAACACATTCCATAGGCAACACACTCCATAACCAACATATTCCATATGCACATATTATTCCATAGGCAACACACTCCCATAACCAACACATTCCATATGCACATATTATTCCATAGGCAACACACTCCATAACCAACACATTCCATATGCACATATTCCAACCAACACATTCCATAGGCAACACACTCCATAACCAACACATTCCATATGCACATATTCCAACCAACACATTCCATAGGTCATACACTTAATATGCATAATCCATGGGCAACACACTCCCATAATAATACATTCGATAGGCGATACACTCCATATGCACACATTCCATAGGCAACACACTCCATAACCAACACATTCCATAGGCGATACACTCCATAACCAACGCATTCCATAGGTAGCACACTCCATGACCAACACACTCCATAGGCGATACACTCCATATGCATATATTCCATAGGCAACACACTCAATAACCAACACATTCTATAGGCGATACACTCCCTATGCACATATTCCACAGGCAACATACGCTATGACCAACACATTCCTGGCGATACACTCCATATGTACATATTATTCCATGGGAAACACACTCCATAACCAACACATTCCATAGGTGATACACTCCATATGTACATATTATTCCATGGGAAACACACTCAATAACCAACACATTCCATAGCTGATACACTTCATATGCACATATCATTTCACAGGCAAGACACTCCATAACCAACACATTCCATAGGCGATACACACTCCATATGCATAATATGTCATAGGCAACATACTCCATAACGAACACATTCCATAGGCAATACACTCCATACGCACATATTATTTCATAGGCAACATACTCCATAACCAACACATTCCATAGGCGATACACTCCATATGCACACATTATTTCATAGGCAATGTACTCCATAACCAACACATTCCATAGGCGATACACTCCATATGCACATATTATTTCATAGGCAACACTCCATAACCAGCACATTCCATATGCATATAATATTTCATAGACAGCGTACTCCATAACCAACACATTCCATAGGCGATACACTCCATGTGCACATATTATTTCATGGGCAACACATTCCATAACCAACACATTCCATTGGCGATACACTCCATATGCATATATTATTTCATAGATAACGTACTCCATAACCAACACATTCCATAGGCGATACATTCCATATGCATATATTATTTCACAGACAACATACTCCATAACCAACACATTCCATAGGCGATACACTCCATATGTACATATTATTTCATGAGCAACACATTCCATAAGCACCACATTCCATTGGCGATACACTCCATATGCATATATTATTTCATAGATAACGTACTCCATAACACATTCAATAGGCGATACATTCCATATGCATATATTATTTCATGGGCAACACACTCCATAACCAGCACATTCCCTATGCATATATTATTTCATGGGCAACACACTCCATAACCAGCACATTCCATATGCATATAATATTTCACAGACAGCGTACTCCATAACTAACACATTCCACAGGCGATACACTCCATATGCACATATTATTTCATGGGCAACACATTCCATAACCAACACATTCCATAGGCGATACATTCCATATGCATATATTATTTCATAGACAACACACTCCATAATGAACACATACCATAGGTGATACACTCCATATGCATATATTATTTTATAGACAACGTACTCCATAACCAACACATTCCATAGGTGATACACTCCATATGCATATATTATTTCATAGACAACATACTCCATAACCAACACATACCATAAGCAATGCATTCCATATGCACATTATTCCATACCCAACGCATTCCAAAGGCAATGCATTCCATATGCACATATTCCATATGCAACACATTGAATAGGCAACACATTCCACCGGCTACACATTCCATAGGCAACACATTCAATAGAATACATATTGTAAAGGAGGAAATAAAATAGGAGTTAACATGTCAATTTCACTGTTTTTTTTATTTCTTTACAAAGATTTATAACGTAGATATATTAATATGTAAATTTCTAAAATGTAAGTACATGTATAGCGCTTGATATTTACCTGAGTATCTATTGAACAGAGAAGGTAGAAAAAGATTTGTTTATTAACAAAAATAATTAAAACATGATAATAAAAATAATGTTTTTATTATTACAATACTTATCATTAATTTCTTTTTTCGCTGCGCGTAAAAAAACAGGAGTGAGAGAGTGAGAGAGTGAGAGAGAGAGTGAGAGTGAGAGAGAGAGAGTGAGAGAGAGTGAGAGAGAGTGAGAGAGAGAGGAGAGAGAGAGAGAGAGAGAGAGAGAGAGAGAGAGAGAGAGAGAGAGAGAGAGAGAGAGAGAGAGAGAGAGAGAGAGAGAGAGAAGAGAGAGAGAGAGAGAGAGAGAGAGAGGAGAGAGAGAGGAGAGAGAGAGAGAGAGAGAGAGAGAGAGAGAGAGAGAGAGAGAGAGAGAGAGAGAGAGAGAGAGAGAGAGAGAGAGAGAGAGAGAGAGAGAGAGAGAGAGAGAGAGACAGACAGAGCCAGAGACAGAGAGAGAGAGAGAGAGAGAGAGAGAGAGAGACAGAGACAGAGCCAGAGACAGAGAGAGAGAGAGACAGAGAGAGAGAGAGACAGAGACAGAGACAGAGACAGAGGCAGAGACAGAGGGACAGAGACAGAGACAGAGACAGAGAGAGAGAGAGAGAGAGAGAGAGAGGAAAATTGATACGTTAGCGAATTTCTCACATCCTCAAATACATTTTTAATATTTTTTATTCACGCCTATTGCTTCTCACACCTAAATCAGATGTTCCATAGACACAATGCTAGAACTCTGTTAGAGGGCTGAACAGCTGTGCACTACTAGTATTTGTCGTCGTGAGCCCTTTATTTATCAAATAAAATTCATCCCACATCAGATGAAGATCGTAAAGTACATCATATATTATTACTAATAGAAAAAAAAGAACTCAAGCGTAGTTTTGTGAATATACAATGTAATACAATTTCACCCATAAAAACCATTATAAAATTCATACAATTCATACAAATATTTAAAGAAAGTTGCACTTATTTGTTTGTTTGTTTCATTCAAATTTATCCTGTTCACCATTGCGGTGACCTCAGGGTGAAATTGAGAGGAAACAGCAAGATGAAAGATGAGTGAAAGAAGGAAAGAAAAGAAATAGGACCTACCAGCAGTCCCCAAACCATCAGCAGAAAGCTGGATAGCGGACAAAATGACTGGTAATGTGAGAAACAAAAGACTTTAGCAAAGCATAGAACTAAGATGTAAGTGTAAATTTAACATGCACAAGTCAGGAATAATGATTTTAAAATGTTCTCATATTTAAAACAAAATAATTTATATTGCTACAGGCTTGTATTGACCAGATCATTTTTTATTGAACAGAAACGAAATTTCGTCCAGTTATTAGCCACAAAAAGTTACTATTACTATCATTACCATTTTGCTTTTCGTTAATCTTTACAAAAAGCCCCCAACTCACAAAAAAACAAAAAACAAAAATAATCTAATAAAACAATTTATTAAAAGCCTCATCAACGAACGAACAAAAATATTATATAATGAAACAAAGAATTCCCCAGGTTACCAAAAGAAAACTACCCCCCCCCACACACACACACAACAAAACCCAACCCAAAACGAAACAAAAATAAACCCACCAAAAAAAACCCAAACACACATGAAAATAAAAATAAATAAAACAACTTAAAACGAAACAAACAGAGAAACCCACCTGTCACACACAAGAATGTCTACCAAGTTATAGACTTTTTGGTGTTACATGTGATGTTCATTTCACCTCTCTGTCTTGTTTTCCCACTGAGACATTTGGAACTGCGTATGTTACTCTTGCTCCTGCATTCGCCTCTCATGGTAGGCATGTTACATTTGATCCACCAGTCTCACTGCACTACAGAAATATCAGGCCGTTATACACACTATTTCTTTCATAATGTTGAATAACCAAGAGTTGTGTGCCAATTTTAACTCATGGCAGCATTCACTCCTCACACAAAAGTAAAATATGTTAGAAATGTTCAATGAGGAAATATGACTTTTACATTAGTTACAATAATATAACAATATGTGAATGTTATATATATATATATATATATATATATATATATATATATATATATATATATATATATATATATATATATATATATATATATATATATATATATATATATATATATATATATCTATATATATATAGGCCCAAAGAAATTAGACTTGGGGTCTGGATCTAGTCTAAAGTAATTATTACATAGATTTATATCGAGTCATAGCTAAATATAAATCTATTCAATAATCACTTTAGACTAGATCCAGCCCCCAAATCTAGTTTCTTTATTATTACAATAAAAACATGATTCCTTGTTAGTTTTGTGTGGCCAATAGATCATTTCTCTATGTGTCAGCCAAGAGGAGCTTCTTGATAAGGTATATAGCCTATTTAAATTATGTAAGATGCGGTGTGGTTGGCTGAGATTATAAACGATCGCTTTCCTTTTTTGGCGCCTCAATTTCTTTGATGTAGGCAGGATTGTCCATTCCTGACTTATGTCCCTTGAAAAGGTCTTGCACTTCTTCCAAAGTTCGGTTTTTGGTTTCTGGCACGAAGATCAATGTAAAAATCAGGCCCATGAAACAGATGGAAGCGAAAAGCCAAAATGCTCCTGAAAATGAGGGAAAATAAGGAAATTATGAAGAACAAATAACAATAATAATAATAATAATAATAATAATAATAATAATAATAATAATAATAATAATAATAATAATAATAATAATGGTGAACATTTCTTGTGAGCAACATATCCCACCACGAAATGAAGGCTCTAGCTGCATCAAAAATGATGGGCAATGAACAATTACATCACATTATAGTCAATAGCATGCCTTTTGAAATATGTTAAGATTTACTGGGGAAAAAAGGACAAATTTTTCAACCGTTTGGCCTTTCCCTTATCAACAAAAATCGAAAAGTGGTGGTGCCTTGTTCCTATGATTCGTCTCAAACACACACACACACACATACACACCCCTGCGGAACGTAGCTTTAAAGGGGTCACCCAGTTTCATTATCAATCAAGTATCTTTGTTTCACTTCTAAGATTTCATATGATACTAGATATTAAGTTAAAGAACAAAAGAATACAATTTGAAAAACGTAACTCTTTTCGTTTTCAAGCCAATTGCAAGCTGACAATACTCACCGTATTTTGTAATTTCTTCTGTCAGCGTAAGAAAGAAGAGAGACGATGAGATTGCAAATCCAGTTGCAGCCAGTGGCCATGGAATTGCACGTGCTTCTAGCCCACAGAGGGTAGATCTCGGCGTTGATGGTCCATGGCATGGGACCCAGGCCTGGACACATAGATGAGATGAGATAAGATGAGATAATATGACATCAGGTGAGGCCAGACGGAAGCTAGTTTAGTTGTTATTATAATCTCATGTCTTGGGGTGATAATTTGATGGCCCAAATACCCTCAGAGGTAAGATTTATCTACCTTGCATGTGGGAAAAAGTATTACTGTAATATGAGGATTAACAACAACGATGTGAAATGATATACTATATAATTTACAAGAAAGAAGCCATAATGTAGTGAAGTCAAAAGTGATAACAAAAATGAGTGACAACTCCACCATGGATGCGAGAACAATTTTGGGGGTTTTTTTGGGGCAGAGTTATCAGGTCTTGTTTTTTATCACTGTATATAATTTACAGTTCACACACTAGAGGGTAAGCAAACGCATCAAATACAATAACCCTCATCTTTCCATCTCAAAATAGTTTCATGGTCTTTTAAAATAGTTTGTTTACCCTTTCGGTAACATTCTGTTGATATGAATGGCTGAAAGTTAGTGACTGCCAAGACTATGTCCCAATGCAGGCCCTGAGATCAGTGCATATGGTGAACAAGACAATTTACAATGAAGGAATGTTTCACTGTAGACCCTTTCATTATCATTTTGTTCAATCTTGCTATCCGGAATTTGTCGAAATTGCCACTGTTACATCATGTACTTGTCCAAAAACACACAAGTATGAATTTGATATTAACTTAAACTTTAAGGAGCATCTAATGTATGTACACCGATGGAGATAAATCCAGACAAATCTAGAATAAACGATCACATATTATGATGATGTTCATATTTGAGCCCTCTGAGCTTGATAGAAATCAAGGTTTGGCACTTTACAAGAACTATTTATTATTATTATTATTAATTATTATATTATTATTTTTATTAATATATTATTATTTTTATTATTATTATTATTATTATTATTATTATTATTATTATTAATATTGTTATTATTATTATTATTTTATCATTATTATTATTATTATTATTATTATTATTATTATTATTATTATTATCATTATTATCATTATTTTCATTTATTATTATTATTATTATTATTATTATTATTATTAATTATTATTATTATTAATATTATTGTTAAAATCATTATCATTATTATTATTAATGATGTGAAACAGAACCTGGAGCAAATCCCAGAACGAACAAGGCGAGGCCTAGGACAGCCATCCAGGTGAAGTCGGTAGGGCAGTAACCGTTAGCCCAGGTGGTTCCCAGCCTTTCCAGGTTGGTTTTATTACATCGACCATTTTGAGACTGCAAGTCTTCCTCCTCCAGGTCAGCTCTCAGACAGCTGCCCTGGTTGCCATCACCATGGTAACAAAATCCACAGTCCGAGTGTTCTATACAGCTTTCACACGATCTGTCGGGACTCGAGCAGATGTGATGTGGAATAAAAAGATATAATAAAGAGTTCGTCTGATAAAGATACGCTTTATAATCAATGTATGAAATATATGTTAAATGAAAAAGACAGAAGAGTCGACGACGGAGTGAAATCGAACAGGGAACTAGGTGGCTCAGAGCGAACATTTCGGCCACTCAATCAAAAGGTCATAGGTTCGTGCCCGATAGGTTGAAATACTTTCTCCAGTTTTATCGAGTAAGACCCTTCCCTCTTATCCAAGTAGGTGGATCGACACCTAGTCCCATCGGAGAAGGACAATAAAAACGAGGTCCCGTGTGTAGATCACAACACTGTACACATTAAAGATCCTTTGGCTGTTTACCGAAATCCCGGTGATCGCCTTAGTTTTGGATGTGTGTAAATCAAATCAAGTGAAGTCAATCGTGATTAACGACAGCTTTTATTAAAATGAAGAAGAAGAAGTAGAAGAAGAAAGAAGAAGAAGAAGAAGAAGAAGAAGAAGAAGAAGAAGAAGAAGAAGAAGAAGAAGAAGAAGAAGAAGAAGAAGAAGAAGAAGAAGAAGAAGAAGAAGAAGAAGAAGAAGAAGAAGAAGAAGAAGAAGAAGAAGAAGAAGAAGAAGAAGAAGAAGAAGAAGAAGAAGAAGAAGAAGAAGAAGAAGAAGAAGAAGAAGAAGAAGAAGAAGAAGAAGAAGAAGAAGAAGAAGAAGAAGAAGAAGAAGAAGAAGAAGAAGAAGAAGAAGAAGAAGAAGAAGAAGAAGAAGAAGAAGAAGAAGAAGAAGAAGAAGAAGAAGAAGAAGAAGAAGAAGAAGAAGAAGAAGAAGAAGAAGAAGAAGAAGAAGAAGAAGAAGAAGAAGAAGAAGAAGAAGAAGAAGAAATAGCAACATGTCCACCAAAAAATAACAAAACAAACACGTTATGTTATGCATCTGCATGTGATGTCTCGAGTATAACCCCTTGCCTACCAAGTCCATAAGCTTATACAGACATCACATTATTAGTATCCTTTTGTAGAGTCGTTGTGGGTGAATCAAAATGTTGTGAGTTTGTAATCATAGCAACATTTGTTCAATATCCCTAGCTTTTCTAGTATGCAATTTTTCACAACGCTGTACTCTTAGGAAAAGTACTTCCCCTCGCTTTCCTCACTTGACTGAGGTGTGAATGAGTACCCAGCTATTGGAAAAGAAAAACAGGTCAGAGTGTTAGTACGAAGTGCCTAACAGGATGATATACAGTATCCTCCCCATGGACTTTGAATCGAATGGCCTGTTGGGCGATACGTGATGTACAGTCAGTGATCCTGCACGTGTGCGGGGCTACCAACTATAATAAATCCATCTTTATCTTTTATAACTCTTCGTCAACAAATGAGTCAAGTTTGCACGCTTAAACAGACATCACATTATTACTATCACCACCGCCTGTTCCTCTTTTTTTCTTATTTCTCCTTTTCCATTCACTTTACCCGCCAATCCTTTCCGTTTTGACCTTCAACTCAAACTCCCTCACTAGCGTTGATTGCCGAGTGGTTAGGCTGCCGGACTTTTGATCATGAGGTCTAGGGTTCAAATCGTAAGCAAAGCTAAGTCCGATGTTGTGTTCCTTAGGAAACAAAATTTAACAAGCGAATGCTCTCGCTCGACACAGGTACAAATGCGTACAAGCACTAGCTTGGGAGTAAAAAGCCTGCATCAGACTAGCTTCCTGTCCAGGAGGTGATTGTGAACATCTGTTCCATTTAACACTATAAAAACCCTGGATAAACTCTGGCTCTAGGGGCCATATTGGCACCTTTTCACCCTCCTTTCATCTCGCTTTCTGTCCTTTCTTCACCTGACATTACACTGTGTGCTTGCTGCCTTTATGCAATATGTTGTCCGACGACTGAAATAGGGGGACTCGGTAGTCCAGAGGCAATGTGTCGACCTTCAAAATAGAATGTAGGGGGTTTGGAGGGGTTAACCTAAATCTTCACGAGTTTGTTCTGTTATATTTGTCTCTCTTTGTGTAATCACTTGTAAAATAGAACGTTGAGAAGGATAGTCGTGATATCAAATAGTGTAGCGTTGATAAAGATAGTCCCGATACAAAACCATGAGGAAGGAGATAGGCCAGATGGATAGGTAGTCAGATTTCGAACGCAATATGCATTTATAGATAGAGGTAAAGATAAAGGTGGATTTATTGTCCATATCCCCGCACAGGTGCAGGCTCCCCAAATGTACATTATTTATCCCCCGGCAGACCATTTCATTTAAAGTCATTTACAACTCCCGGGGAGTCTGCTGATCTTTTGTTCTAACACTGACAAAATCTTTCTCTACCTATAGCTGGGTACTCATTCACTCCTGAGTTAAGTGAGGAAAGCAGAGCGCAGTACCCTTCTTAAGAATACAAAATTATGAAAAACACTCCCCACCTGTGCTAGCCATAGGGCTTGAACCAGTGTCATCGTGATTACTAGCTCCCAACATTACAGTTTAGCTACAACGCCTCGTATTCAGCTTCAACGCTTCAGGTGGGTGTCGTGTCTGTTCATCTGTCGCTGTGCCAATTACCTGTCAATTCGTGTAAATACTCATTATGTCCGCTTCAAAATGATCTTGTGGACAAAATTACGCTCGTCCCTTACGAAAAGCCACCTTAAATTGTGGACACAATTATGATCATCACATACGTCCACCTTAAATTGACCTTGTGGACACAAATCACGATCATCACATACGTCCACCTTATCATCATCATACGTCCACCTTAAATTGACCTTGTGGACACAGTTACGATCATCACATACGTCCACCTTAAATTGACCTTGTGGACACAAATCACGATCATCACGTCCACCTTAAATTGACGTCCACCTTAAATTGACCTTGTGGACACAGTTACGATCATCACATACGTCCACCTTAAATTGACCTTGTGGACACAGTTACGATCATCACATACGTCCACCTTAAATTGACCTTGTGGACACAAATCACGATCATCACATACGTCCACCTTAAATTGACCTTGTGGACACAAATCACGATCATCACATACGTCCACCTTAAATTGACCTTGTGGACACAGTTACGATCGTCACTTACGCATAGCCACCTTAAATTGACCATGTGGACGCAATTATGATCATTATCTACCAATAGATACAATCATCACTCACGAATAGCTAGCTGCGTAGCAGTCGTCCATGAGAAGGGAGCCGTTGTTAAAGGTCTCAGTGACATTTCTGTCTATGTTGGGTGAAATTTGCGGAGAGCTGGAAGCCGACGGCAAGTACAATCAGGGCAAAGACAACACCTAGACGACAATGGAAGGTGAAAGTCATTAAAGTATAGGCACTAACGGCATTTCAGAGAATTAACGTTGTTGTTTATACGCATGATAGCAACAGACGACACGCATCATAGGCACAGACGACATTAAAGAGGATAAACGTCTTTGTTTACACACATCATAGGCACATAAGACATCAACGAGGATTAACGTCTTTGTTTACACACATCATAGGCACATAAGACATCAACGATGATTAACGTCTTTGTTTACACACATCATAGGCACATAAGACATCAACGAGGATTAACGTCAGAGTTTGCACACATTATAAGCACAGACAACATTAAACAGAATCAACATCTTTGTTTATACACATCATAGGCACATACGACATCAACGAGGATTAACGTCTTTGTTTACACACATAAGCACAGACGACATTAAAGAGAATTAACATCTTTGTTTACACACATCATAGGCACATACGACATCAACGAGGATTAATGTCTTTGTTTACACACACCATAGGCACAGACGACATTAAAGAGAATTAACATCTTTGTTTACACACACCATAAGCACAGACAACATTAAAGAGAATTAACATCTTTGTTTACACACATTATAGGCACATACGACATCAACGAGGATTAACGTCTTTGGTTACACACATTATAAGCACAGACGACATTAAAGAGAATTAACATCTTTGTTTACACACATCATAGGCACATACGACATCAACGAGGATTAACGTCTTGTTCACACACACCATAGGCACAGACGACATCAACGAGGATTAACGTCTTTGTTTACACACATCATAGCCACAGACGACATCAACGAGGATTAACGTCTTTGTTTACACATACCATAGGCACAGACGACATCAACGAGGATTAACGTCTTTGTTTACACACATCATAGCCACAGACGACATCAACGAAGATTAACGTCTTTGTTTACACACATTATAAGCACAGACAACATTAAAGAGAATAAACATCTTTGTTTACACACATCATACGACATCAACGAGGATTAACGTCTTTGTTTACACACATCAACGACGACATCAACGAAGATTAACGTCTTTGTTTACACACACCATAGGCACATACGACATCAACGAGGATTAACGTCTTTGTTTACACACACCATAGGCACAGACGACATCAACGAGGATCAACGTCTTTGTTTACACATACCATAACGACACAGACAACATCATAAAGACATCAACGAATTAACATCTTTGTTTACACACACCATAGGCACAGACGACATCAACGAGGATTAACGTCTTTGGTTACACACATTATAAGCACAGACGACATTAAAGAGAATTAACATCTTTGTTTACACACATCATAGGCACATACGACATCAACGAGGATTAACGTCTTTGTTCACACACATCATAGGCACAGACGACATCAACGAGGATTAACGTTTGTTTACACACATTATAAGCACAGACAACATTAAAGAGGATTAACTCTTTAGCGTTTACATTAAGCGGCAGCCATTTTGCTTTGTATGTTCAACTTCCTCTCCACTGTGGCAACCCGGTTTGTGTACATCTTTTTTACTTCCTGCCAGCGGATCTTCACAAAAGAATGCGGATTGGTCTGCACTTTCGTGCCACGACCTTCAGTTGTTCACGTGGTATTGGCAGATGTCGGCTTCTGTCGCATGGAACTTTCAACGGGGGTTTTGTACCTGTCAGTTTTTGTCGGTTTAAACGCTAAAGGGTTAACGTCTTTGTTTACGCACATTATAGGCACAGACAACATTTAAGAGGATTAATGGCTTTACTTACACACATTACAGGCACATATTACATTAAAGAGGATTAACATCTTTGTTTACACACATTATAGGCACAGACGACGTTAAAGAGGATTAACGTCTCTGTTTACACACATTATAGGCACAGACGACGTTAAAGAGGATTAACGTCTCTGTTTACACACATTATAAACACAAATGATATTAAAAAGGATTAACGTCTTTGTTTACACATAGGCACAGACGACATCTAAGAGGATTAACGTCTGTTTACACACATAAATACAGATGATATTAAAGAGGATTAACGTCATGTTTACACACATTATAGGCACAGACGACGTTTAAGAGGATCAATGTCTTTGTGTTCACACATTATAGGCACAGACGACTTTAAAGAGGATCAGTGTCTTTGTTTACACATATTATAGGCACAGGTAATGTTAAAAAGGATCAATGTCTTTGTTTACACACATAATGTTCTCGAGGTAGTAGCAGAACAAAGGTTTTGAACTTTCAGCTAATTTAATGGAAAAAAATGAACTGATATATATATTAGGTACATGTCTCAACAGGATCTTCACGTCTTCCCTAATAGTCTTGGTGTAAACGTAGACCTCCAGGGAATGCAGGCTTTTCATGTCAACGGCATTCTTGAAGGCAAGCATAGGAAAGGAAGGACAATAAGCGTTTGGATTGACGACATCATAGACGACAAAACTATAATGCCGTTACAATAAACATGAAATCGAACGAAGTAGTCACGTCAATGATGAAAACGCTTGATTTGACAGGAGATCTTGAGGATTGGCACAAAAAGCAATGAATATAAGATATCATTTATTTCCTACCTACAAAACTGCCTGCCAAAAGCTTCTTTCTCCCAGTTCTTTCAACCAGCCAAAGTCCAATGAACGTGGCAAGAAAATTGATGGAATTTGGCACCAAGACTAGCCAGATAGCAGCTGATGGCGGAAATCCTGCCATGCGCAATATGGTTGCACTGTAATATCTGAAATTGAGATAGGTTTGTATGGAATCAATGATTTCAGTAAAATTAGATGTAGCCATTGCTGCAGCAGCTGCTGCCCATTGTTCTGGCATTTGATTGATTTTTCCAACTATTTCCTTAAAAGATTAAACAAATAACTGCATTTATTTTTGCTCCAACAAAAGCAATAAGGGATCGCTAAAAAAAAACAAAAAAACAAAGCTACTAAACCAACATAAACTCTCAAAGAAAACACATGTCATTTCCCCTGAAATTTATCATCTTTAGAATTGCTTTACCGAATCCTAGCAAAGCTATGTCCGACGTTGTGTTCCTTGGGAAAGTAACACGCATTTTCCTACTCAACACAGGTGCAAATGGGTAAAAGCACTGGTTTGGGAGTAAAAACCTGTGTCCGACTACCGTCTTGTGTAGGAGATCATTATTATCACCTATTCCGCTCGACGCTATAGAAACTGGGATAAGCTCCGACTCTATATACCGTAATAGCCTTGAAGAAACTTTACTTTCTAAAAGGAAACAATCAGTCTAATTGAACCCCCCCCCCCCACTTTCTTTTCCTCTTATAATTTTTTTTTTAATTGAAATAAAATCTAAATTAATTGTCTGCGTCAAATGATGGACAGATCCATTCTCAGGTTGGGTGTTAAATATTACTGCTTCAATGAAAACACCAATAATTGGAATACGTTTACAATAGGAGTAGACTACTAATAGGTTACATGAGACCAAAAAATTGAGGAAAACAACCCAATACCAGCCAAAATGATCAGGCTGGGGGAAGGGTGAGGGGAAGGAGGGCGGGGCAAAAAACAACAAAAGCAACATTTAAAAAAACAAAAACGAATGTTTACATGACAGTGTTGATTCCACAAAGCTGTTGGAAAACTTGCAAACCGCAACCCACAAATAGAGCCCGTCTCACGTGGGGTGTGCTCATCACTCTCCCTAACACGAAACCTGGCAGATGAAAGCAAAAGCTGGCTTTTAGATCAACATAGCAGCTAGGATCAAAATATTATTGTTATTACATTACAGCATGCTCAACGGGCAGCAACATGTCTTACCTTTCCTATCTCTATGTGTATTCCACGTCTGCCTAATTCCCATGCATAAAGAAACAACCAATGAAACAAAGGTAAAGTAAGTCCCATACTCAGAGTTGAGCGCAGGAGAATCAGGAGTCAGGCCCTGGTATTTCTAGACAAACGGCATAACATGGTAGTTTGCCAGTGCTTGTCACATCGTCTTTACTTTCGCTGAGTCTGAGTGGACCTAGCTATCCATTTTGCTGCTGCGTAGACAGGAAGGCCAGAAAAAATTGCCCAGACCGGAATTGAACTTGAGCCTCCTGGGAAGTAGTCTGACGTTCTGCCGTTTGAGCTACCGGACCTTTGGCAATGAAGAACATGATTAAATTCTGGACAACGCACAAGTCAATATTTCAACCTACCCCTTGGTAAGCCTATGTAACACACCAACCCACTGTGTCGCAATTTATGTCTGCCTTTTCATTACTTCACCTGTCTGCCTTTTCATTATTTCACATGCGTGTCTTTTCATCACGTCACCTGTCTGCCTTTTCTTCATGTCGTTTGTTTGTCTGTTCATCATGTCATCTGTCTGCCTTTCATTATTTCACCTGTGTGCCTTTTCATCACGTCACCTGTGTGCCTTTTCATAATGTCACTTGTTTGTCTGTTTATCATGTCACCTGTCTGTCTTTTCATTATATCACCTGCCTGCCTTTTCATTATATCACCTGTCTGTCTTTTCATCGTGTTACTTGACTGCCTTTCCATCATGGCATCTGTCTGCCTTTCTATCATTACATCTGTCTGCCTTTTCATCATATTACCTGACTACCATTTTTATTATGTCACCTGATTGTCTTTCCATCATGTCATCTGTCAATCTTTTCATCATGTCACCTGTCTGTCTTTTCATTATATCACCTGTGTGTTTTGTCATCATGTCACCTGACTGCCTTTTTATAATGCCACTTGTTTGCCCGTTCGTCATATCACATGTCTGCCTTCTTATCATGTCCCCTATTCACCTGGCTGCCTTTTTTTTCTTGTCACCTGCCTGCATTTTCATCATGTCCTCTGTCTGCCTCTTCATCATGTAACCTGACTGCCTTTTCATCATGTCACCTGTCTGCTTTGTCATCATGTCGCCTGTCTGCCCTTTCATCATGTCATCTGTCTGCTTGTTCATCACAGGACCTGCTCACCTAGCTGCCTTTTTCACCATGTCACTTGTCTGCCTTTTCATCATGTCATATGTGTCTTTTCATCATGTAATCGGCCTGCCTTTTGATTATTCAACCTTTGTGCCTTTTCATCATGTCACCTGACCCCCTTTTCATAATGTCTCTTTTTGTCTGTTCATCATGTCACATGGCTTTTGCTTCATGTCCCCTGTCCGCCTTTTCATCCTGTCACTTGTTCACCTGGCTAGCTTTTGCTTCATGTTACCTGTCTGTCTTTTCATTATGTCACCTGTCTGCCATTTCATCATGTCATTTGTCTACCTTTTCATCATATCATCTGTTCACTTGGCTGCCTTTTCGTCATGTCTTCTGTCTGCCTTCTCATCATATCACCTGACTACTTTTTCATCATGTCACCTGTCTGCCTTTTCATCATGTCACCTGACTACCTTTTCGTCATGACACCTGTCTGCCTTTTTGTCATGTCTCTTGTCTGCCCTTTCATCATGTCACCTGTCTGCCTTTTCATTATGTCACCTGACTGCATTTTCATCATGACGCCTGTCCGCCTTTTCATCATGTAATCGGCCTACCTTTTCATTATTTTACCTGTCTGCTTTTTCTTTAAGTCACATATCTGTCTTTTCATCGTGTCCCTTGTCTGCCCTTTGATCATATCATCAGTCTGCCTTTTCATTATTTCACCTGTCCGCCTATTCCTCATGTTATGGGTCTGCCTTTTCATCATGTCGCCTGTCTGCTTTATTCTTCATGTCATTTGTCTGCCTTTTCGTCAGGTTATCGGTCTCCCTTTTCATCATGTCATCTATCTCCGTTATCTTTATGTCACTTGTTTGTCTTTTCATCATGTCCACTCGTCTGCTTTTTCTTCATGTTACTTGTCTGCCTTTTCATTAGGTGATCGGTCTCCCTTTTCATCATGTCACCTGTCTGCGTTATCTTCCTGTTATCCGTCTGCTTTTCCTTCATGTCACCTGTCTGCTTTTTCATTATATCCCCTGTCTGCCCATTTATCATGTCATCGGTCTTCTTTTTTGTCATGTCATTTGTCTGTCTTTTCATCATGTCACCTGTCTGCCTTTTCATTATGGCATCTGTCCGGCTTTTCATTATGTTACTTTTTACATTTTTATCATGTCACCTGTCTGCTTTTTCATTATGTTGCCTGTCTGATGATTTATCATGTCAGTTGTCTACCTTTTCTTCATCACCTGTCTGCCGTTTCATCACGTTACCTGTGTCCTTTACCATGTCCCTTGTCTGCGTTTTGTCACCTGTCTGCCCTTTCATCATGGCACCTGTTCACCTGGCTGCCTTTTCTTCATGTCATCTATCTGCCTTTCAATCATGTCATCTATCTGCCTTTTGTCACCTGTCTGCCCGTTCATCAATGTCATCTGTCTGCCTTTTCATCATGCTGTTCCACTATGTCACTTACTTGTATGCGTTCTAATACTGTCACATGTCTGCCTTTCCACATGCCACCTGTCTTAAATGAGATAAGCTTACCCTCATTCTTGCTATCCTCTTCCACGGCAGATCTGATCTCATCGATCTCAGCGCTGACGTCAGTCTTTCCTCGGATTCGTTGGAGGACACGCTCGGCCTTCGCAATCTTGCCTTTGGTCACCAGCCATCTCGGCGATTCGGGCAGGAAGAAAAAACCTAGGAACTGGATGATGCCCGGCACACCGGCCAAACCCAGCATGTACCTACAACAGGAAAAATACGAAGCATTGTAAGAGACCTATTGGACTGTGGTGACATCATAATTTTAATATATCAATACATTAACAATGGGCACATCACTGCATTATATCAAAATACAGTTGAAGGGACAAGATAGTTTGCCTTGAGGATCTAACACCATTGTCGTTTTTCATAATTTTGATATATCAATACATTAACAATGGGCACACCACTGCATTATATCCAAATCAGTTGAAGGGAAAGATAGTTTGCCTTGAGGATCTAACAACCTTGTCTTTTTTCATAATTGTAATGTATCAATACATTAACAATGGGCACATCACTGCATTATATCAAAATACAGTTGAAGGGACAAGATAAATTGCCTTGAGGATCTAACAGCCTTATCTTTTTTTAAAGTGGGAGAGTGTGTTCTGGGTGTGTAGTTTATAGGACTATGTATCTGTGTGTGTGTGTGTGTGTGTGTATTGGAGAGGGGGTAGGGGTTAGTCTTTTGTTTCTATTCACTGGCTTTAAGGCACAGCTACCTATCCAACATCGATTCTGTTGTTAATGTATTTCAACTCCCCTTTGCAGTCTTTTTTCGATTGGGTGTATGTTTTATAGTTGTCTACAGTGAAAATAGTTTGAGACGAGCCAAATGAAGTGAACCAGTTAACATCTATCTTTAGCTAGGATATAAAAGATGGGATGAACACAGAAACAAAAAAGGTAGAGGATGCTCAAAAAAACAACATGGTGCAGAATGACGGAGAGAGAGAGAGAAACAGAGAGGATGCCCTTCCCAAGAAAGAGCCAGAAGACCAGCCTAGGATAGAGTAAATTGAAATGAACAATATTCAGGCCTTATACTATGCCTCTGACACACACACACAAACACACACAGGAAGAGTATGTGTGTGTTTGTGTGTGTGTGGAGAGAGAGAGAGAGAGAGAGAGAGAGAGAGAGACAGACAGACAGACAGACAGACAGACAGACAGACAGACAGACAGACAGACAGACAGACAGACAGACAGACAGAGTTAAGCTAAGGTTGAGGTAAAGGTATGAATAATAAGACAAACGACATGCCCATACCTCCAGCCGGTTTCTTTCATGTGGCTGAAAGCCCCGGCTACAATGCTGGAGAGCAGAATGCCGATAGTCACAAAAAGCTGGTTGAGAGTGACGAGACGGCCTCTGATAGCAGGAGGCGCTGCCTCGGCCACGTACACAGGAACTGTCATGGATGCGAAACCTTGGAAATAGGGGAAAATGAAGTACATATCAGTCTAGTTTAGAAAGGTTAAAGAGAGAGAGAGAGAGAGAGAGAGAGAGAGAGAGAGAGAGAGAGAGAGAGAGAGAGAGAGAGAGAGACAGAGAGAGAGAGAGAGAGAGAGACAGACAGACAGACAGACAGACAGACAGTCAGACAGACAGACAGATACAGAGAGACAGAGACAGAGACAGATTATTTCCCGTTCATCCTCCTGTTAATAATTTCTATTGGAATGGCATGATCACCAACAGCAAAATCATTGTGTATTTTCTTCTTTTCCGCCACTCAACACATAAATTGCGTCATATTATATGAGTGGGTTGTTTTTCCTCTCTATCCACATTTGAGTCAACGAAAGGAATACAATCCAAAGTTTTCATAACAATCGAGACGTGGGCAAATATTGCTCTGACATGTGAACCCGAAGCCAAAGCAGGTCATGGCAAGGAACATGTTGGTAGGTTCATACCCACAATCGAATGTTGAATAACTGGCTAAACTAGCAACGGCGGAATCCCCGCTTCCATGATTGGCCCCAATCTGGCCACATGGCCCGTAGTTCTTTTGGTCTTATCTCTTCCGGTCACCCATTCTCCAGTCTTACACCATACATAGGTGCAAGGCCCCGACCATGACACTGTTGTGGTGGTGTATCTTCTTCATCTCCATGATAATAATGATAACAATTATGATGGTGATTATAAAAATAATAATGATAATAATAATAATAATAATAATAATAATAATGATGATGCTGATGCTGATGATGATGATAATGATGATAATACTACTACTACTAATAATATAATAATACTACTACTAATAATAATAATAATAATAATAATATGATGATGATGATGATGATGATGATGATAATAGTAATAATATTAATAATAATACCAATAATAATAACAACAATGATAAAAAACAGTTGTCATTCTTATTAGCCTTCTAATAATGGAGATTGGCGCTCTATAAATTCCTTTTATTATTTCAATATTTGCTTTCTCAGCGCAAAATGGAATCGAGCTCAAATCCCCGCAAAGGCTCCAGCTGGCTACTTTAGTAAATACTAGCTTAAAGCCAGCCTTTTTCTGATCTTAGGTATCATCATAGCATATAGCATGGACTTTTAACTTTGACTTCTCCTGCTGGAGATGATATAACTGTTGAAATTATATACCAGCAGTCAAAGAATCATTGGAATTCTGCTTCCAGTGGCGTAATCAAATTTAAAATACGTCGTCATCACCTCCATTGGAGTTAATCTTTAAAGTGGCAATAATCTTAAGCGGCCAATGCACTTCATAGTTCAAAGACTCTAGAGTTTCGGTGACCTCCTGTTGGCCTCTCAACCAAAGGTTGGTGGTTCGTTCCTCAGCAGGTTAAACATTTTTCTCGATCATTATGTTTGGACCCCCCCCCCTCCTGCCCGGTTCAGGCAGGTGGGTCGACATATAGTCTCATCTGAGATGGACGATAAAAAGGAGGCCCAGCGTAGCCTCCTTCTGTCGATTGTTGACCATGGATAATATTGCGCCCTAGGAGTTTATTGTGCTGCTGCTGGAACACAATCGTTGGTCTCTGGTGAGGCCCTGCCATACAAGATGAAGATATGACTGGTAGTGGGGAGATCAATGAGTGCGAGTGTCTTTCGTCTGGCTCTCCAGAATCTTCTCCCTTTCCTTCTTTAGATGATTTTTGGGTAAACAGCGCTAGCTTTTGTGGTTAGTTGCAGTATCCTCCTTCTCTCGGTGTTGATGTCCAGAGCTTTCATATTCCCAGCAATGTATTATCCTTGCTTTTCAAAGACCTGTAACCGAACCATAGAAATGCAGCTTTTGGCACACCAGACAGTCACTTTTCTAACAGAGGAAAAATAAAACGGGGGGGTGTATCACATACACGCGTGGCTCTGTCTGGGATCAGATTCTCAACATTATTCTGTTTGTTGACATTTGTGAGACTATCTTAAACAGCAAGTCTATACCAACCCAATGCCTGAGACTGACTGATTTAAAGCGGAATATCCGAGACGAGTGCAGTCACAATTCAGCGAGCATATGTGAGCTTCACGTTTCGTCTCATGCGTGTTGTCGACATCGAGGGCAGTTGGATGAAGCATGTAGTTAAGTTTTAAATATCAATTTAAAATCTATTCATTTCTCTTCAGTGTTGTATGAATTACCTTTTCTGATCGACCTATTCAGAAAGTATTTTATAAGTTTATGAAATCGTGCACATTACCCACTACGATACTCACCGATGCGTTTACCCAACACCCATTATGATTACCATTAATGTAAATACGGCAACGCTAGGAAACTCACCAATGCCAATCCCGACGACGATTCGGCCCCCGAGAAGCATTTCTTTGTGTTAGCTGCTGCCATGAGGACGGCACCGCCAGCGAACACAACTGATGCCATCATGATGGTGATCTTTCGACCCAGGAAATCACAGGTAAAGCCGGCAAGCAAGGCGAACACAGCCGCTGCTCCTACTGTCCCACTGACAATGATCTCCTTCCAGATAGTACTCAGGTCGAAGTAGTCTCCGATAAGTAACATAGCACCGGACACGATACCTGTCGAGCATAATACAGTTTTCTTTATCCATGGATGACCAAAAAAAATAAAAATCGCGCGTTTTGGCGAAGGTGCACTTTGACGTATACAAGGGCCACGACTTATATAATATTTACAATATTGTCATTCTAGTTTGGAAATGCTCTCTTGATTTGTTAGTTGTTTGTTATTGTTTGGGTTTTGTTTGTTTTACGTTGGTTTGCAGACAGGACCCAATTGGCCTAATCTCTTCTTATCCTCATAGATATGTTTCATTCTTCTCTCAGCTCACTCAAGACTACAACAAAGAGTGGGAGGATGAAGGAACATTGCTCTTCTTAAGACTTAGAATACTGACGATTTGGGTATTAAAGAGACTTCATATCACTGCTTTAATGTTCTTGACTATTCAATGTGCGTAAACAATAATTAGGATTACATTTCACAAAAAATTGTGTCATCTATACGTGCTTCTTACCTGTGTCATAGCCAAAGAGTAGCCCACCTATGGTGGCAAAGCAAGCTAGGTAGTAGATGAAGAAGGTGGAAGGCACCTCTTCCGTGTCCTTATTTGACTGTGGGTTATTTTCCTTAAACGAGACCCTAGATGTCTTGCCGTCGGTATAAGCGTCAGGGTCCATTTTACCTCTAACCAGCGGATCTGTCTTTGCGTTCGATTTGAATACGTTTTCTCTCAAGGAGACTTCTTCGGATCTTGCCAGTTTCTCTCCTTCCCTTTTGGAGGGTGGTTGTGAGTTAGGTATACGACCCAAAAGCGAAGCGGTTTGGTTTGACTCGTCACTGTCCGAGGTTGAGCTGCTGTTTGTTTGTAATGGACCGTCTTCTGGGTGGAGATCAGGAATACGAGAGCTGTTGTATGGTAAAGACGGTTGGTTCTTTTCTGAAGTGCTTGGTGATTGAGGATTCGGTGATGTGAAGGAAGTGACGTCAGAATCTGATTTGCTTACAGCCGTGCCGTCAGGGTGATGCCCGTCAGGGTTTTCGGAAGTGTGGTTACGTGGGGATGATTTTCGTGTTTTCAGATCTGTGAGGAAGATAACATTGTCAAACTTACGTGTTATGTTATTGATGGTTACACTAGAACCATGAAGAAGCAGCTACGGCAAGACATTAGGAACTTTCAGAGCGAGAAAGAAAAAGAAGTTCGTTGGAATAAGGACAAATTTGTGAGTTGTCAGTGTTACATATAAGCCTTGAGACATCAGTTCAATCCAACTAACATTGAGCCATCTATTAATATTGGTATTAGTAACCATGTCCTTAAGGCTAAATCTTTAAGCACTCATGTCTTATCTGATCCGTAAAGGACACAATCACACACACACACACACACACACACACACACACACACACACACATATATATATATATATATATATATATATATATATATATATATATATATATATATATATATATATATATATATATCTTATATAATTTAAAAAAAAGACTATTTCATGAGCAATATTTAGACTGAGCGCATCTGAGACCTATAAAAAATCTATAAATATCTAAAATCATGTCAACAGCTGACCTTTACTCCTGTCATTTGAGTCTTGAATTATTTGTACGAATGAAGGCAGCCATGAAGACTTCGAAGCCTTACTTCTACCAAATGATGGTAGTAAATAAATGAAAGGAAGTCAATGTAATTATATCAGTTTGAGTCATTTAGCGCAAAATGCCTGTACCTAATAAGATTTGACGATTTGAGGGATTGGGTTTTGCAGCCCTAATTCTTTCAAATTCATCATTTTATAACCTTTTAAATGCATTTATTGGTTTAAAGACGTGCTGTTACGAAGAGACATTAAATCCTTGAGACACCATTTTGGCCATTTTTCTTCAAAGAATTTTGGCCGTACATTTAGCAAAATACTGTCATCTAATAGATATGTAAGTAAACCAAGACCAATGTGATTCAAACGTTCGCAGTCTTCGCCCGCTAGCCCATGTTTGTGTAAAATACTAGCTTATTGTAATTGTATTCTTGATGGGTAAGCGAAAGCAAAGCCTTAGCTACCATACTCGAAATGCCAAGCGAATACGAAAGGTACAGTCAAATTCCCGTACCGGTAACAATGTTGGCAATGACGTAGATCTAGAATCAAGGCCAGATGTAGCTCTTGATAATGATAACAACATAGATCTAGATCTAGAAGCAAGAGCAAAGCGAAAACGTGAGGTTCTGTCAACTTCACACTACAATGTTGACAATGATGTAGATCTAGATCAAGAATCTAGACCAGATCTAGATAATAATACAGAAGCAAGAGCAGATTCTCTAAATCTAGACCAATGTCCAATACCCGGTCCAATTCCTACATGAGGTAGACTTCGAAAAACGTTGTTATAGGAATGAGGCCTTGATTCAAGACCAAATAAATCTAAATTTAGACACAGCTTATCAAGACCTGCGTATAGATCAAGAGCATGCTATAGATCTAGATCATTTCCCTAATGTACAGAGACACCAGCTGTATGCCATGGAAGCAGTTTGCAAATTTGTCAAACAAAGCTGTTTAGAGAAGAAACTAAAAGTCCCTGCTGTGCAAATGGACAAATCATTCTTCCTCCACTACAGACAACTCCTCCTCTTATGAAAGACCTATTTCTAGAAAATCATGTTGCTGCCAAGCAATATCGTTTAAATGTACGTGCATACAACAACAGTTTGGCATTTGTATATCTGGGAGCAAATGAAAACATTTTACCACCCGGCATATACACCCTTCGAATTAATGGGGAGGTCCACCATCGTATAGTCATTTAATGCCAGTAGATGGTGATAAACCTAAGTTTGCACAAATGTACATACATGATCCACAAAATGAACTGGAGAATCGTGCACAGTGGAATACTTATTTAGATTTGAACATTCAAATAGATCTCTAGCATTGTTTATACGTTTTGTAAACGGCCTTGTGAAAATGATGGGCGAGTTAAGGAACCTTTTCAGTCCTCTAACCGAGAAACAAAACACGTCGGTCATACACAAATTGTGGCGGAGGAATACACAACAATGGGAACCTACCACACAGCCCTGAGCTCTTCTTAAGTTTTGATCTTGGTATCTCTTATCTTGATAAATGTTTGTTCTTGTTGTATCAATAATTAGTTATTGCCTTGTTATTCGACATGTGTACGTCTTGTGAACGGCTCTCTCTTTCAATTTCAATTTTTCAATGCATCGTTTTACCATCATGACAGTACTGTGCACTCAGACCTGATAACCCATTGATTTATAATATAACGGAGAAAGATCACAGGTCGATAAAAAAGTATAATAAGATAAATTTTAAAAAGATTGGGAAGAGTTTACAATACGCCACAATATCTAGACAGCTTAAAGTAAACTACGAGGAAGCGATGAATGAAGGCTGGTGAATTCGTTCTCATTTATTACTTTTCCACAGAGGGATGACATGAAGTATGCTAGTTATGTTGTTGCCAAATTGTACACATCTACAAACATAAAAGGCAGCCACAGTGGAGTGAAATCACAGTAGTAACCGACAAAAGAAAAGAAAAACCTCCGAAGGTGGCAGTTTACTATTCGTAGTCAAATTTTAGTTGAAGTTCATCGTGGGTATACTGTTTGGGCAAAAGTGTACGCTTCTTTTGAATTGATGCTTCCACGTAAGGTCAGACTGGGTTACCTGACCCATTCCATGGTACTGCCCAGAAATATAGAAAAATAATAACGGCATCAGAAGGCATACTAAATCGGCTTGATTCCGATGGTACCGACCTGATTTCGACATAATATATCTAGCGAGGACGACAATTTAATGCAGACTAACCTTTACTCTTATGACATATCAGGCTAGTTCATTAAAATCAAAAGCTGTTCATAAACAAACAAAAAATCACAAGAAACCTCTTAGCTAGACATGGTTTGGGGGAGAAGGGGGGGGGGGGGGGGAGGTGGTGAAAATCAAGATATCATTTGATCGAAAATTATTCTATATCTCAAACAAAACTTTAAGAGTATATCTTGTCAATGTGATTTTCGTCGATGTGGGGCGGGAAGTTATTACACGCTACAAGTTAGTATGTTACTAACAGAGTGTTGGTTAACATAATTACTAACAGAGTGTTGGTTAACATAATTACTAACAGAGTGTTGGTTAAAATAATTACTAATAGGGTGTTGGTTAACATAATTACTAACAGGGTGTTGGTTAACATAATTACTAATAGGGTGTTGGTTAACATAATTACTAACAGGGTGTCGGTTAACATAATTACTAGCAGGGTGTTGATTAACATAATTGCTAACAGGGTGTTGGTTAACATAATTACTAACAGGGTGTTGGTTAACACAATTACTAACAGAGTGTTGGTTAACATAATTACTAACAGATTGTTGGTTAACATAATTACTAACAGATTGTTGTTTAACATAATTACTAACAGATTGTTGGTTAACATAATTACTAACAGGGTGTTGGTTAACATAATTATTAACAGGGTGTTGGTTAACATAATTACTAACAGGGTGCTGGTTAAAATAATTACTAACAGGGTGTTGGTTAACATAATTACTAACAGGGTGTTGGTTAACATAATTACTAACAGGGTGTCGGTTAACATAATTACTAGCAGGGTGTTGGTTAACATAATTACTAACAAAGGGTTGGTTAACATAATTATTAACAGAGTTTTGGTTAACATAATTACTAACAGGGTGTCCGTTAACATAATTACCAACAGGGTGTTGGGTAACATAATTACTAACAGGGTATTGGTTAACTTAATTACTAACAGGGTGTTGGTTAACATAATTATTAACAGGGTGTTGGTTAACATAATTACTAACAGGGTGTTGATTAAACACAATTACTAAAAGTGTTGGTTAAATACAATTATTAACAGGGTGTTGATTAAACACATTACTAACAGGGTGTTGGTTAACACAATTACTAACAGAGTATTGATTAAACAAAATTACTGACAGGGTGTTGGTTAACACAATTACTAACAGGGTATTGGTTAACATAATTACCAACAGGGTGTTGATTAAACAAAATTACTGACAAGACGTTGATTAACACAGTTACTGACAGGGTGTTATTTAAACACAATTACTAACAGGGCGTTGATTAAACACAATTACTGAGAGGGTGTTGATTAAACACAATTATTGACAGGATGTTGATTAACACAATTACTGACAGGATGTTGATTAAACACAAATACTGACAGGATGTTGATTAACACAATTACTGGCAGGGTGTTGGTTAACATAATTACTAACAGGGAGTTGATTCAACAACATTACTGACAGGGTGTTAGTTAACACAATTACTAACAGGGTGGTGGTTAACATAATTACTAACAGGGTGTTCATTCAACAAAATTACTGACAGGGTGTTGGTTAACACAATTACTAACAGGGTGTTGATTAAGCAAAATTACTGACAGGGTCTTGGTTAACCCAATTACTAACAGGGTGTTGGGTAATATAATTACTAACAGGGTGTTGATTCAAACAAAATTACTGACAGGATGGTGATTAACACAATTACTGACAGGGTGTTGATTAAACACAATTACCGACAGGATGTTGATTACACACAATTACTAACAGGGCGTTGATTAAACACAATTACTAACAGTAACAGGGTGTTGATTGACACAATTACTGACAGGATGTTGATTAAACACAATTACTAACAGGGCGTTGATTAAACACAATTACTGACAGGGTTTTTATTAAATACAAGTACTGACAGGGTGTTAATTAATACAATTACTGACAGGACGTTGATTACACACAATTACTGACCGGATGCTGATTGAACACAATTACTGACCGGGTGCTGATTAAACACAATGACTAACAGTGTGTTGATTAACACAATTACTAACAGGGTGTTGATTAACACAATTACTAACAGGGTGGTGATTAAACACAATTCCTGACAGGGTGTTGGTTAAACATAAGTATTGAGAAGGTGTTGATTAAATATAATTACTGACAAGTCGTTGATTAAACACAATTATTGACAGGGTGTTGATTAAACATAATTATTGAGAGGGTGTTGATTACATACAATTACTGACAGGGTGTTGAATTACACACTTACTGACAGAGTGTTGATTAAAGACAACTACTGACGGTGTTGACTAACATAATTATGACAGGGTGTTGAATAACACAATTACTGACAGGGTGTTGAATAACACAATTACTGACAGGGTGTTGGTTAACACAATTACTGACAGGGTGTTGAATAACACAATTACTGACAGGGTGTTGAATAACACAATTACTGACAGGGTTTTGAATTACACAATTACTGACAGGGTGTTGAATTACACAATTATTGACAGGGTGTTGAATGACACAATTACTGACAGGGTGTTGAATAACACAATTACTGACAGGGTGTTGAATAACACAATTACTGACAGGGTGTTGAATTACACAATTACTGACAGGGTGTTGATTAACACAATTACTGACAGGGTGTTGAATAACACAATTACTGACAGGGTGTTGAATAATACAATTACTGACAGGGTGTTGAATAACACAATCACTGACAGGGTGTTGCATTACACAATTACTGACGGGGTGTTGAATAACACAATTACTGACGGTGTTGAATTACACAATTACTGACAGGGTGTTGAATTACACAATCACTGACAAGGTGTTGAATTACACAATTACTGACGTTTTTGACTAACATAATTATGACAGGGTGTTGAATTACACAATTACTGACGGTGTTGAATTACACAATCACTGACAGGGTGTTGAATTACATAATTACTGACAGGGTGTTGAATTACACAATTACTGACGGTGTTGACTAACACAATTACTGACAGGGGTTGAATTACACAATTACTGACAGGGTGTTGAATTACACAATTACTGACGGTGTTGAATTACACAATTACTGACAGGGTGTTGAATTACACAATTACTGACAGGGTGTTGAATTACACAATTACTGACAATGTGTTGAATTACACAATTACTGACAGGGTGTTGAATTACACAATTACTGACGGGTGTTGAATTACACAATTACTGACAGGGTGTTGAATTACACAATTACTGACAGGGTGTTGAATTACACAATTACTGACGGTGTTGAATTACACAATTACTGACGGTGTTGAATTACACAATTACTGATGGTGTTGAATTACACAATTACTGACAGGGTGTTGAATTACACAATCACTGACAGGGTGTTGAATTACCGGTGTTGACAATCACTGACAGGGTGTTGAATTACACAATTATTGACGGTGTTGACTAACATAATTATGACAGGGTGTTGACTAACATAATTATGACAGGGTGTTGACTAACATAATTATGACAGGGTGTTGACTAACATAATTATGACAGGGTATTGACTAACATAATTATGACAGGGTGTTGACTAACATAATTATGACAGGGTGTTGACTAACATAATTATGACAGGGTGTTGACTAACATAATTATGACAGGGTGTTGACTAACATAATTATGACAGGGTGTTGATTAACATAATTATGACAGGGTGTTGAATAACATAATTATGACAGGGTGTTGACTAACATAATTATGACAGGGTGTTGACTAACATAATTATGACAGGGTGTTGACTAACATAATAATGACAGGGTGTTGACTAACATAATTATGACAGGGAGTTGAATAACACAATTACTGACGGTTGTTGAATTACACAATTACAGACGGTGTTGAATAACACAATCACTGACGGTGTTGAATAACACAATTACTGACAGGGTGTTGAATTACACAATTACTGACGGTGTTGACTAACATAATTATCACAGGGTGTTGAATTACACAATTACTGACAGGGTGTTGAATTACACAATTACTGACGGTGTTGAATTACACAATTACTGACGGTGTTGAATTACACAATTACTGACGGTGTTGAATTACACAATTACTGACGGTGTTGAATTACACAATTACTGACAGGGTGTTGAATTACACAATCACTGACAGGGTGTTGAATAACATAATTACTGACAGGGTGTTGAATAACACAATCACTGACAGGGTGTTGAATAACACAATTACTGACAGAGTGTTGATTAAAGACAATTATTGACAATTAGGGCGTTGAATAACACAATTACTGACATAGTGTTGATTAAACCATAAATTACTGACAGGGCGTTGAATAACACAATTACCGACAAAGTGTTGATTAAAGACAATTACTGACAGGGCGTTGAATAACACAATTACTGACAGGGCGTTGAATAACACAATTACTGACAGGGCGTTGAATAACACAATTACCGACAGAGTGTTGATTAAAGACAATTACTGACAGGGCGTTGAATAACACAATCACTGACAGGCCATCGATTAACACAATTACTGACGGAGTGTTTATTAACACAATTACTGACAGAGAATTGAAAAACACAATTACTGACATGGTGTTGAATAACACAATTACTGACATGGTGTTGATAAGCACAATTACTGACAGGGTGTTGATCAACACAACCACTGACAGGATTTTTATTACCGACAGAGTGTTGAATAACACAATCACTGACAGAGTGTTTATTAGCATAATTACTGACAGTGTTGAATAACACAATTACTGACAAGGTGTTGAATAACACAAATACTGAAGAGGGTGTTGATTAACACAATTAGTGACAGGATGTTGATCAATGCAAATACTGACAGGGTGGTGATTAACACAATTTTGACAGGGTGTTGATTGTGTCTTTGACATTTACCCCGTCCACCATGGCGGTGATCTCAGAATGAATTAATAGGAAACAGCAAGAAGAAAGATAGGTAAAAAAGAAAAGAAAAAAAGTAAAGAAAAAAGGAAAGAAGTAGGATATCAGAAGTGCCCGCCAACCACCCGCCAGGGTGTTGATTAAACACAAACATCTAGGTACGTCGTATCCATCGAAGGGGATTACGAGTGAGTGATATCACTCAATGAACGAAAGTCTTCATTGCTTCATGGAAACGGTCACTGATCAATCAATTTATTTCTCTGCCTTTTCTTACAATCATTGATTTGGTCGTAACATTTGTCGATAGCAATAAACAGTAAGTTTCTCTCATTATAATGAATTTGATCTCATCGTGAGTTTGTCAATGGTACATGCTTACGGGTTGGTCGCTTCTGTGTTGTGACAAACTGGAGCATATAGTGTTTGAGCATACTCCATCATCAGATGATTTTGATGATCCAAATATAAACTAATACCTTCAATGGCCGAATGCCCAGGTTCAAACACACAAATATGTAAATGACATTTTTTAAAAATAAAAAAAGCCATCCCCACTCCTGCTCATAAATTCTCGATGTAGTAGATTAAAACAGCTAGTCCTAACGTAGACTCTATTAAACTGTGTTTTGACAAAAAAACAAGACACCAGGATATCCCCAGCAGAAATCGTGCATGTAAAGCACTTCAAAGACCAACACTTACAAATCCTTCCTAATGTAAACTTCAAAACCACCGCAGATGACTGGGGCTGGATCGCTGACAGTACTGACATGACACTCAAACCAACAGTCAGGGCCGGCCCGACCTGATAAACTCATCTTATATAATATCCTGCTTTTAATTGTTTAATTGAATTTACCGTATACCACCATATTATGCTATGAACTCAGGATGAATGAAAGGGAAACCTCAAGATGAAAGATAAGCGAAAGACTGAAAAAGAAAGAAAGAAGGATCTACCAGCAACAACCACCAACCGTTTATCCTGCCCATTCCTGCTTTGACATAACGACATGTGTTTAGAAAAACATTATTTTGACCATTTACAGTTACAAAGCTCATAAATTAACAAAACAACAACAAAAAAACCAAGCAGCCGCAAAATTATTCAATACACTAAATTGTTGAGATAAGTAAAAATTAAATAATAATCGAAATATTATTGTTTCAACTACTACTAGACATATCTCATTGTGAAATTAAACGTCTCTTAGGACTGACATATATTATTAAATGCAATGTTCTCATTGAAAATGTTTCTTATCGATCAATGGCTATCAGTTATCGGATAGACGTGCGTGAAACTGATTAGAAAGTGTGTTGGCCAATATACACTCAAAGAATAGCATGCCGTATCCATGTGCTGATTGGCATTGAAAATCTACCGCTGCATAATGTTACTATCACTGCCTGACAATGGCAATAGCCATGATATAAGACCAATTAGCACGCAGCGATCTGATGTGCAGGTTTCCTCCCACAGATATCGCTGCGAATTTCAAATTTGACTCGATCGCATGGGTGTGTTCATACGCACGCTTTTACGCTCACGATTACCACGATTTATTTTAATGAGTACATCAATATGCCGCTAAAAGTTATCTAATACTTGCATGCGTTATTTTGTGTGACATGAGACTTGCAGTACACTTCCAAGTGATAATCGTGAAGATAAAAGTGTGCGGGTGCATTATGATACCCCATGCGATCGAGTTAATTTTAAGACGCAGCGATATATCCGTGGGACGAAACCGGCACGATGGATCGCTGCGTGTAAATGGGCCAGGTTCTCAGCTCAATGCTCTGTTTGCAAACAATGTATTAAATACGAGTCAGACATCAAGTTCCGAGTTGAAAACTACGGCAAGTACAGACATATTAATCATGCAGCCTGCATTCGTGATGTCCCCGAAACAATGATGTGATGTTGTTCTCAAAACACTGAAGATGAAGTGAAGAAGGTAAAGTCGGAAGAACGAACAGATGGAAAGAAGAGGAAAGTGGGTGTGAGACTGATGAACAGAATATAGAGTGTACTGACAAACCCAACTAGTTGATCTTTGTCGTATCTATTGTTACTCAGCGAACTAACAATAGCCTGAAAGAGAGCATTCAACAAAGGACCAGAGTATCTGACTTCACATCATAATGTAAATCACACTGACTTAATCACATCATAATGCAATTCACTCTGACTTGCCATCATAATGCAATTCACTCTGACTTGCCATCATAATGCAATTCACTCTGACTTGCCATCATAATGCAATTCACTCTGACTTGCCATCATAATGCAACTCATCCCTGACTGGCTATCATAATGCAATTCACTCTGACTTGCCATCATAATGCAATTCACTCTGACTTGCTATCATAATGCAATTCACTCTGACTTGCCATCATAATGCAATTCACTCTGACTTGTCATCATAATGCAATTCACCCTTATTTGCCATAATAATGCAATTCACCCTGACTTGCTATCATAATGCAATTCACTCTGACTTGCTATCATAATGCAATTCACTCTGACTTGCCATCATAATGCAATTCACTCTGACTTGCCATCATAATGCAATTCACTCTGACTTGCCATCATAATGCAATTCACTCTGACTTGCCATCATAATGCAATTCACTCTGACTTGCCATCATAATGCAATTAACCCTTATTTGCCATAATAATGCAATTCACTCTGACTTGCTATCATAATGCAATTCACTCTGACTTGCCATCATAATGCAATTCACCCTTATTTGCCATAATAATGCAATTCACACCTACTTGCCATCATAATGCAATTCACACTTACTTGCTATCCTAATGCAATTTACGCTTACTTGGCATCATAATGCAATTAAGTTATTAGCCATCATAATGCTATTCACAGTTACTAGCCATCATAATGCAATTCACACTTATTAGCCATCATAATGCAATTCACTTACTAGCCATCATAATGCAATTCACACTTACTGGCCATCATAATGCAATTCACACTTACTAGCCATCATAATGCAATTCACACTTATTAGCCATCATAATGCAATTCACTTACTAGCCATTATAATGCAATTCACACTTACTAGCCATCATAATGCAATTCACACTTACTAGCCATCATAATGCAATTCACCCTTACGTGCCATCATAATGCAATTCACCCTTACTAGCCATCATAATGCAATTCACACTTACTAGCCATCATAATGCAATTCACCCTTTACATGGCACCATAATGCAATTCACACTTACTAGCCATCATAATGCAATTCACACTTACTAGCCATCATAATGCAATTCACCCTTACGTGCCATCATAATGCAATTCACACTTACTAGCCATCATAATGCAATTCACACTTACTAGCCATCATAATGCAATTCACATTCACTTGCCATCGCCATCATGATGCAATTTTACCCTTATCTGCCATCATAATTCAATTCACACATCATTGCCATCATAATGCAATTTACCCTTACCTGCCATCATAATGCAATTCACCCTTATCTGCCATCATAATGCAATTCACCCTTACGTGCCATCATAATGCAATTCACATTCACTTGCCATCATAATACAATTCACATTCACTTGCCATCGCCATCATGATGCAATTTACCCTTATCTGCCATCATAATGCAATTCACACATCATTGCCATCATAATGCAATTCACCTCTACCTGCCATCATAATGCAATTCACCCGTACCTCAAGCATAATGCAATTCACACTTACTAGCCATCATAATGCAATTCACACTTACTAGCCATCATAATGCAATTCACCCTTACGTGCCATCATAATGCAATCCACAATTACCTGCCATCATAATGCAATTCACATTCACTTCCCATCGCCATCATGATGCAATTTACCCTTATCTGCCATCATAATGCAATTCACACTTACTAGCCATCATAATGCAATTCACACTTACTAGCCATCATAATGCAATTCACCCGTACCTCCAAGCATAATGCAATTGACACTTACTAGCCATCATAATGCAATTCACACTTACTAGCCATCATAATGCAATTCACCCTTACGTGCCATCATAATGCAATCCACAATTACTTGCCCTCATAATACAATTCACATTCGCTTGCCATCGCCATCATGATGCAATTTACCCTTATCTGCCATCATAATGCAATTCACACATCATTGCCATCATAATGCAATTCACCCTTACCTGCCATCATAATGCAATTCACCCGTACCTCAAGCATAATGCAATTCACCCTTACCTGCCATCATAATGCAATTCACACTTCATTGCCACCATAATGCAATTCACACATGATTGCCATCATAATGCAATTCACCCGTACCTCCCAGCATAATGCAATTCACCCTTACCTGCCATCATAATGCAATTCACACTTCATTGCCATCATAATGCAATTCATACATCATTGCCATCATAATGCAATTCACCCGTACCTCCAAGCATAATGCAATTCACCCTTACCTGCCATCATAA
>JAXRKP010000821.1:75000-100000 GCA_037039925.1 Doris montereyensis | reverse complement strand
AAGCTCCTTCAAGGCCATTACGGCCCATAGAGCCGGACCGTATCCCAGTTTCTATAGCGTGAATCTATATAGCTATTACTTGTACTCATTTGTACCTGGGTCGAGTGGGAAAATTCCGTGTTAAGTGTCTTTCCCAAGGAACACAACGCCAGAAGTGGTAACGACGAAAAGGGGAGTTCCACCCATTGTAAGCGACGTTTTAGATCTATCAGGGACAGAACGAGTGGCGAACATGAAATTGCCGCTGTAAAGATCGCAAGACTAGAATGTACAACATTAAAAGAATTTTATCAATTCTAAGATTTTGTTGTTTGAGGCAAGCAGTCACAACCTTTCGAAACCAGATATAGATAAAGAGAGAATGTCGATGAAACGAGGTAATCAATTTCTCCGATGCATTAATCCTTCCCCTTTGATCTTTTTTAATAATAGGGAAAATGATGTCTATGTAATGAAGCATACCCTTGTTTTCTAATAGAACTAGGCGTTGTATCTAATATACATATCACCAGGAGATAAATCTCACTGTATACCTGACGCTGATGTCCGAACCGTTGAGTTTCAAGAAAGCCATCTGATCACATAACTTTAATTAGCTGTGCACGCACAAACACACACACACACATACACACACACACACACACACATAAATGCCTACACACGTACAGTTGCATAACTGCATGAAGAATGTCGATTTCTATTCAGACGACTGGGTCCAGAGCTGATCAAATTGTTATGCTCTTTGTAGGAGATAAGTTAGTTCGATCCGATAACAATCAGGTTTAAATTACAGTAACAGAAAGGTGAAATAGGCCAAAAGAAAAGATATTATTTCTGAGACGAAGCATTGTGTAGTTGATCGGGGAGATGAACAAACGTAGAGTATGCCCCCGAAATCAATAAATCTTTCTTGAGCAAATAATATGGTGATAACCCACATTTCGAAAACAGCATCGGTAGAAAGGAAACACAATGTCCTTGCAGGGCTCAAGATATCAATCAAGAGAAGACAAACAGTCTCACAGTACATAGAACGTTTGAGAGCAGCAAACACGAATGGCATAGTGAAGAATTTATTAGAGACAACGGTTTTCTCAGCTTTAACAGCATCGTTCATGGCAACCTGTCCAAACAACTGGAGAAAGACGCTTGAAGGGGAATTCCTTTGCTTCCAGGAATAAAAACCCAACTAAACGCGTAGGAATCTAAGATGTCACAACCAGTTTTTGGAACAATGTATAAACGCTAAGTTGAAAACATAAGCTACTGAAAAACAAACAAAAAAGAACCGAGACACCAAACATGGTAGTAAAATCAAAAACAAATTCTACTGACTTTTTCCATGATATTCTCAAGAAAATGTGAAATAATTTAGAAACAGCCCGTGGAATAATATGAGAGAGAAAAATAAGCGCCGTGACAATCTGTTTTTGTTTTCCTATTTTAGATAATAAGTTAATAATATTAACGCTTAACTACCAGGCATGTGTTTGTTTCATTGAAATGCTCCCCGTCCTACTTAATATGCAGGGCGAATTAAAAGGAAACAGCAAGATGAAAGATAATTAAAAGGGTGAACGGAAAGAAGTAGAACCTACCAACACTGCCGACTAACAGCTAAAACCACAAAGCATAATTACAGTATCAATCCTCATTTTTTTTAAAGACCGTACCAAGGAATAAAGACAAAAACAATAACGAAACCAAAACCAAAACCGGAACCATAAAAACAATTTAAAAAAAACATAAAAGAAAGGAAAAAAACAATACCTCCCGCTTCCCGCGAACCCACACACACACAAGCAGGGAAACAAACGAATAAACAAGAAAGAAAAGAAAGTAAATACAGTCGTGTACTAAGGCAGTGTTAACTAGATAGCGTAAAACTTACCGGAAAGATCTCCAGGCTGGAAGGCAGACCGGTCATCTTCGCCGTCCCTCGATAGGGTGGCTGAACCATAGCCATTATTCCCCCTCTCTCCACCATCTGCCTTTGGGTGGGGGAAGAGGGATGATTGTTTGGAAAGAAGCGGCGACCTGTCATCTGCTGTTACATGGGGGTAAGTGTGGAGAAGAGAGAGAGAGAGAGGGGGGTAAAAAGGGCGGCCGGGGGGGTGTGATAAGACAGGAGCACCTGACAATAATAAGATGCTACTAGTCATTGGAAAAGAAAAAACAAAAACAAAAATAACACTTCAAGTACCGAAATTTGAGTAAACAAATGTGACGTTGTGCAAGCCCAATAATCCCTTAGCTAGTGCAAATATTTGGGCGTTGGTTATAAGAGGAGTACAATCATTATTCTTTTTTTAACCTCTTTAATTTCAATTCACAAGTGAAAACAAAAACAAACGAGCCATGAGTAGGATAATCATAGCATCACTTTCGTAAAACAGGTTCCGTGTGAGGAAAAGAGGTGCTTTGTTTCATTTTGACACATGTATTTGTGTAGGTTTGTATGTGTGTGTGTTTATTTGCTATAGTATGCATTTGTGATTGAGTCGGTGAGTAATTTAATAGCATCATCATCATCATCATTTGTGGCTTGCGTTATTCAACACGTTATCGACCATCCCTCTCCATGTTGTTTTGTGTTCAGCGCTTCTTGTAAAATCAGAGTTGGTGGTGATATCGGACGTGTTTTGTCTTAACGCCGTTACGTATATGAGCTCTTGTCACTTCTATGAATCCAGATGTTGCTAGTTTTTCTAGTCCATCCTGTCTCCACACATGGCCAAAAATCTCATTTGCCTTGTCTTGATGTTCTTCATAAGAGTTCTCTTTCTTTTCCAATTTTCACAAGAACTTCCATATTTGTTATTTTTACTGTCCATGGGATTTTCAATATTTTTCTATACATCCACATTTTAAATGCTTCTAAACGTTTACGACATTGTGCATCTTAAGTCCACGTTTCGCATGCATATAATAGTGTGAAAAAGACATATGTCTGCGCTGTCTGTATTTTCGTGTCTGTTTTCAATTTTGAATTGGAGACAACAACCTTAATATTATGCAATGTTCGTTTTGCTATTGCTATCCTTCGCCTTATTTCGGTGGTGTCTTTGCAGTTTATGATTGCGCCGAGGTATTTAAATTGTGTTACTTTGTTCTCTACTTGTTAAATTGAAGGACATGTTATCCTCTTGCTTACAAACTACCACGCATTCTGTCTTTTTCACTTCAGTAATAATCCGTTTGTCTCCCTAAAGTCTACTAATTTATTTAATATTTGTTGGACATCATCCGGCATATATGCCATTAACACGGCATCATCTGCATATCTTATGTTGGTCAGGTTAACGCCACCGATGCTTATACCTCTCATGTTTTCAATTTCACGGAAGATGATTTCGCTATATAAGTTGAAGAGGTCTGGTGAGAGAACACAGCCTTGTCTCACTTCTTTCTTGATATTAAAAAAAGCTGATGTCTGTTATCCACTTTGACGCAAGCTCTTTGGTGTCAACACAGGTTTCTTACCAGTCTAAGGTCTTTATCATCTATTCCTATTGATTTTAACATTTTGAAGAGGGTTCTGTGTTGTATGGAGTCGAGGCTTTGGAATAGTCGATGAAGCAAAGGTATAATTATTTCTGTTCTTCAATTGACCGTTGCATGATCATTTTCAGTATAAAAATTGCATTGACTGTCCCTTTGTCCTTTACAAATCCAAACTGTAATTTGCCTATTTCCGGTGTTATTTTATTTTGCATTCGTTTCATTATAATACGAAGTAAGATCTTTTTTAATGTAACGTGACTCATGATGCTAATATTTCGATGTTGATCGCAATCTATTGCTCTTGGCTTTTTTGGTAGAGACGCAGACTTTCTAAGCTCGTTTGGTAAAACTCCATTTTCATAGATGACATTGAATATATTGACTAGCATATCCATCCCAAGGTCTCTTAGGGCATCTATCATTTCGATAGAAATACTATCTTGGCCAACCGCTTTTCTTTTTTTTTTTCCGTCTCTACACAAGCAGCTGATACTTCTTCTCTTAACATTTTTTGGCCGCTTATGTATTCTGTATCTGAATATAATTGGTTACTATCTGCCTCAACATCTGAATACAAGATGTCTATATATTCAGCCCAGCGTTGTACAATATCTTGGGTGTTCATTATGTTTCCCTGGGAGTCTCTTACACCTTTTCCTCGTGAAGAGTTTCTTTTTCCTGTCAAGTTTTTGATCGATTCACGAAATTCTTTTGCGTTTTCATCCTTTTTTCCCCCCTAATGCATTTTGGCTAATTTTTTCGATGTGTTGCTTGCATTCTATATCTAAAAATTTTGTTATTGTTCTGGTAACGGGCGGAATTTTGATGCCAAATGTTTGATGGCCTTGATGTACTATTTCTTTTATGTGTTTGTCTGTATTTTATTAAAAAATAACTTGTTTGTATGCAATAAAATCTATTCTTTTCCCAATAACAAACCCACTAGTTTAAAATAGCAGAAGAAGAAGAAGAAATCACATCTTTTGAAAAAACGAAGAATAGAAGAAGAAGAAGAAGAAGAAGAAGAGCATTCTAGAAGAAGAAGAAGAAGAAGAAGAAGAAGAAGAAGAAGAAGAAGAAGAAGAAGAAGAAGAAGAAGAAGAAGAAGAAGAAGAAGAAGAAGAAGAGGAAGAAAGAAGAAGAAGAAAAGAAGAAAAAGAAGAAGAGAGGAAGAAAGAAGAATAATAATAATAATAAGAATAAGAAGAAGAAGAAGAAGGGGGAGGAGGAGGAGGAGGAGGAGGAGGAAAGGAGGAGGAGAATAAGAAGAAGAAAAAGAAGAAGAAATAATAAATATTTGTTAGTTATTATTATTACATGGTTATTTCCCTTTTTGCACATTCTTTGTGTTCATTATCACGAGTTATCTCCTAAACTAATTTCACCATTCCATGTCAACTTTTAATGCTTGTCCCATCAGTCAGCACATTGCAAGTCTCTTTGACTTTGCTACATGTTGGTATTTCATGTAAGCTTATATTCTGGCTTTTATCAGTAATTTATACAACTTGTGGTTCTCACTATTATCATCATCGTCATTGTCATATTCTATACCAATGAATCATGGAAACATAAAATATAATGTATTGATATCGGCGTTAACAATGAATAATGTAATATCAGAAATGAAATAATACAGTTGCTATGACAATTTAAAAAAAATGAAAGTATAACGATAATAATAACACTACTACTACTACTACTACTACTACTACTACTACTACTTATACTACTACTATTATTCGACTTATACTGCTCTACTACTACTATTCCTCTCTCTTGCTCTCTCTCTCTCTCTCTCTCTCTCTCTCTCTCTCTCTCTCTCTCTCTCTCTCTCTCTCTCTCTCTCTCTCTCTCTCTCTCTCTCTCTCTCTCTCTCTCTCTCTCTCTCTCTCTCTCTCTCTCTCTCTCTCTCTCTCTCTCTCTCTCTCTCTCTCTCTCTCTCTCTTCTCTCTCTCTCTCTCTCTCTCTCTCTTCTTTCTTTGTGGCATATACATGACAATGTTCTATACAGTAGCATCCTCTACGTTTTGTCTCTTACCCATGTTGAAACTTTGTGACAAAAGCTCCTTGCGTTTCAGAGACTGTGAGGTCAAAGAGAAATCATGACATGCGAGGCGCCATTATTGACCATCTTGGAAAGTCCCACAGAGACGAAGCTGTGTATTAGAACATTGATGACAGATTTTAATATTTCATGCAGTCTTTAAAGAGGGACAGAGAAATATGAGAAAAGCATTCACGACATTGTCAATTAATACAGGATTGATTAAATTTATCGTTGTCTTGAAAACACAGCTCCTTTCTACCTTTCGGAATTACTAAGTAAACAGATATTCAGTGGTAAGCAAACTAAATTCTGTAAATGATCCCTCTAGTCTGGCCGTTCCCAGAATTCGTACTAAAGCTGGAACGAAAATCCTTTTTCTGATTTTGGACCGACATCTGAAATTCACTTCCTCTAAGGCTACATAAACTGGATTCATTGCCTAATTCTCAGAGCTAGCTTCAGAAGTGGGTTTTTTTTTTCAATTTATGAATGAAATTGTATCATGAGTCATATAATTAAATTGTGTGTATCTCTTCTATCTATGTGAAGTGATTAGAAATATGCTCCCTTAATATGATTCTTCTTCTTCTTCTTCTTCTTCTTCTTCTTCTTCTTCTTCTTCTTCTTCTTCTTCTTCTTATTATTATTATTATTATTATTATTATTATTATTATTATTATTATTCTTCTTCTTATTATTATTATTTTATTATTATTATTATTATTATTATTATTATTATTATTATTATTATTATTATTATTATTATTATTATTATTATAATTATCTTATTATTATTGTCATTGTCATAAATATCATTGTTATTGTTATTATCATTATTATTATTACTACTATTTTCATTATATCATTATCATTATCATTATTGCTATTATTATTGTTATTGTTGTTATTATTATCATCATTTTCTTACTATTATTATTATTGTCATTATCATTATCATTATTATTAATATTATTAGCAGAGTGCCCGGCGATGCACGGGAAAAGGGGTAATTTTAGAGAAAGGCCTCAGGATACACCACCTTTATGGTTCGTCCTTCCTTTGCAAGTATACGTACTTGTCTTCATTTTTTTTAAACCCATAGAATAGGCGATTGACACCAAAGTATGTCCACACAAACAGGCCTCAAGTACAAAATACAACGTTCGGTCAGTAGGCTAGTGGTGCGTAATGTGAGATAATAATATGTCCTTTAATGTCATGATGGATATGGTGACACAGGTGCTGAGAATTCCTCCTGTTACTGGGGCTATTGCTGACCCACTTTTACAGGTTGCAAAAGAATTAATCGACTGGTGAATGTTTACGCTATGTGAGTAGTTTTCATTTGGCTATATGAATCAACGAAGCAGTGTTCTGTGTTAGTGAAGTCCAAATGATGAATTGACTGGTGAATGTTTACGCTATGTGAGTAGTTTTCATTTGGCTATATGAATCAACGAAGCAGTGTTCTGTGTTAGTGAAGTCCAGATGATGAATTGACTGGTGAATGTTTACGCTATGTGAGTAGTTTTCATTTGGCAACATGAATCAACGAAGCAGTGTTCTGTGTTAGTGAAGTCCAGATGATGAATTGACTGGTGAATGTTTACGCTATGTGAGTAGTTTTCATTTGGCAACATGAATCAACGAAGCAGTGTTCTGGGTAGTGTTAGTCAAGTCCAGCATAATGGCGGACTCTAAAATAATTATGTTGAATTTATGATCATTCACAAAGCAAGTGCCGACAATTTACCAAACACAATAATATGAATTTTATACGCCTAAAACCTTCCCCTGTTTGATCACATTGTCGGTGCTAAATATGAGCTCTGTCCGCTCAGCCATTTAGAAGATTAACGGCAACACACACACACACACACACACACACACACACACACACACACACAGAAAGTGAATGATATAGATATTGAAGATACATTGTAGATAGATAGATATAGATGGGTTGTTTGGTCTGAGTTGCTATTCTTTCATTTCCTCCGCCTTTGTTATCTCATGATCATTTTCTGTAATCTGCAGTGTAATCATTCACCCTTTGCCTCCCAAAAACAAAATCAAATGCAAACCCAGCAGCCAGTAGCACACGATCGGACTTGGAAGGTCGATCTAAAAAAAAGCTCGAAATAGTACAAGATTGGACTTCGAAGATGAGGCTAAAGGTAACTCGAAACAGGATCTGACTTCGATGGTCGAGCTAAAAAAAACTCGAAGTAGCATAGGATTGGACTTCGAGGGTCGGTCTTAACCAAGGCCCCCTATTGGCTTAATGAGATCGGAGCAGCACAGAATCGAAGTTCGAGCCTCAGCCGAGGCGTGCTTACTAGCTTAGTAAGCACGCCTCGGCCTCAGCTCATTGGAAGCGGGGTAGACATGGCGTGTGGCGACGCCCCTCACCCTCTCATCGCCGCCACCGACTCAGTGGATGACGTGAGTGGTGCAGCAGTGCACGCATTCGCATTTGGCCTAGAATTAGATCTAGACGGACACACCCATGTGGGCACATTGGGGTCGAACCGAGGCGAACCATTGTAGGTGAGCTCAGTGGACTGAAATAATTATGTTGAATTTATAGCGATTCACAAAGCGAGTGCCGACAATAATATGAATTTTATACGCCTAAAATCTTCCCCGGTTTGATCACATTGTCGGTGCCAAATATGAGCTCTGTCCGCTCAGCCGTTTAGAAAATTAGCGGCAACAGACACACACACAGAAAATGAATTATATAGATATAGATATAGAAGAAGATATAGATTATTATTATATTATTATTATTATTATTATTATTATTATTATTATTATTATTATTATTATTTTTATTATTATATTGATATTATTATTATTATTATTATTATTATTATTATTATTATTATTATTATTATTATTATTATTATTATTATTATTATTATTATTATTATTATATTGATATTCGTATTATTATTATTATTATTATTATTATTATTATTATTATTATTATTATTATTATTATTATTATTATAATATTATTATTATTATATTATTATATTGATTTTCGTGTTATTATTATTATTATTATTATTATTATTATTATTATTATTATTATTATTATTATTATTATTATTATTATTATTATATTATTATTATTATTATTTGTATTATATTGTTATTATTATTATTGTTATTTTATTATTATTATTATTATTACTATTATTATTATTACTATTATTACTATTATTACTATTACTAGTATCAAAGGACAAAGTAAAAGACTATAAAATTATCAAAAAGATAAGAAGCAGGGATGCAACCAGAGCCCAGAAAAAAAAAACCCCTGAAAAGCTGTAAATGCCCCCAGCAGGGTCCAGAGACAGAGTCCGGATGGGAGCCAGGAGCGAAGCCCCCGGTCTGAAAGAAAATGTTGTGTGGTTCCAAGGGAAAGTTAAGGTATTTTGACTATGAGATCATCTATTTTTGGGTTATTGAAACTTAACAAAAACATTTCATCTTCTTATGATCTGCCCAATAAATAAACTTAGATGAATTAAAAGACCTGTAGAGTGGACTGAAACAAAAACGCATCAAATAATATATTCAAATCTAATTTAATTTGGAAGTGACCACCACCATCAGAAAATAAAAAGAAATCATCTGGTCTTCACAAAAGCGTTTGTGCTCCTTTGATTTGACATGCATTCCAAAAGCTTTCTTGCCAGTTGATCTCAGTTTTACACATGGTATAGTATAGACATAGTTCACCATGTGATACCAGCTGATTACAATTTCCTCACACAGGTCCAGGCTCCCCATCTTCATGTGCACATTCCAACCAATTCCACTTCCATTTATTTTTTACATTAGATTCAAATTTTAAAACATCAGCACACGTTTGACTCTCCACCACTTTCAGTTTGGCTCACGAGACCATGCTGATTATTCAGTTGCCAGTAGCAGATCACTAGATCTTGATTAGGCTCCATTCTAAATTCAGGGTTGCCACTCATTTTCATAAAAAAACACATCAAGAGTTTTCCAAGACTTTTCCATGTAAAAATCAAAATTCCCAAAACTTTGATACTTTTTGATAAGCTTGCTGAATGGAACTTTCAAACAGACCTCCGACTCTTGGGTTATGAAACGTCCTAATCCAAGCAAATTTTTTAATAGTAAAATTGGGCAAAAAAGAAAGAAAAGAAAGAAAAAAGGAAACATTAATCGACATGTGTGAGTTGTCTCCCTTTATGATCGTGATTGGGAACGGGAGTCGATGTCAGATGGGTTTTGTTTTATTGAATTTTATCACCTCCACCATGTGCATTAATCTCAGAGTGAATTAAGAGGAAGCAGCAAGATAAAAGACAGTTAATGAAAGACTGACAGGAAAGAATTAGAACCTACCAGTAGCACCCGTCAATCGCCCCCGTTCGAATCGCGTCTCGGATATATTATTAGAAAAGCTCAACTCAAAGTAACTTCACTTCCTCAGTTAAAGCAAGCCCTAGACTTTTTTCTAAGAGTATGTGAATGGGGCTAAAATAATACTAGTATAGTACTTCAACGCGACCTTTAAAAAATCCATATTCATTTAGTAGCAGTAGTGAGTCTAATAGGATACAATACTACCAGTGAATGGATTGAGTGTGTGTGTGTGTGTGTGTGTATGTGTTTGTGTGTGTGTGTGAGAGAGAGGGAGAGACAGACAGACAGACACACAGAGAGACATATATATATATATATATATATATATATATATATATATATATATATATATATATATATATATATATATAGAGAGAGAGAGAGAGAGAGAGAGAGAGAGAGAGAGAGAGAGAGAGAGAGAGAGAGAGAGAGAGAGAGACAGACAGACAGACAGACAGACAGACAGACAGACAGACAGACAGACAGACAGACAGACACAGAGAGAGACAGAGAGAGAGAGAGAGAGAGAGAGAGAGAGAGAGAGAGAGAGAGAGAGAGAGAGAGAGAGAGAGAGAGAGAGAGAGAGAGAGAGAGAGAGAGAGAGAGAGAGAGAGAGAGAGAGAGAGAGAGAGAGAGAGAGAGAGAGAGAGAGAGAGATTACGTCTTTCTTATTGGACTAGTTAAGAGTTAGACAAAATATGGAGCAGAATCGTCTGGCCTGTACGAGCAGGCTTTAACGATGTGAAACGTGAAATCAATCGGTGGAAAGTCCAACAAAGTCAGATGAACTAGACGTAAAATCGCGAATGATACAAAATTCTAAAACTATTCCATTTGAATTGTAAATTGTGGCAGGTCTGAAAAATTGAAACGCCTAGTTGTTCAGTGGCCTATTAAAGAATGAACTAATAAATACACAGAACAGCATCACTAAATGGCCACATCAGTTGTGCCTTAAGTGTGAAATACCATCAGCTTCCCAGATGAACTAAATACGTTTGAGACATTTCATAAAAATTTTGAGATTTTTCCAAGACTTGAAGGGAATTTTTAAAATTCCAAGACTTTTCCATGTTTTAATATCTTTTAACCTAAATTCCCAGACTGTTCCAATTTTCCAAGATGCGTACAAACCCTATTGCTAACACAGAAAGATCTGGGAAATAATATGTATCGATACTAACAGCAGTTGCCGGTGAATAGTCAGCTTTTACATCTGATTATTCTGATACGGCGCGTTGGTAATTTTACCTCCAGTGTAGAACTTCTGGGGTTTTTTTTCTAAATGGAAAAAAAAATTAGGGGTATTTTGCTGAGTCGAAAAACTGGAAAAGTTGCATCCCTCTTTAATTCATGTTCTTCAACCCACGAACAAACGGACACTAATACATTAATGCTTCAATATCCAAGAACTTTGTAAATTATGCAAACAACACGCCTTTGGTGACTAGCAGATAATAAGACCGCTTCTCAGAGACAAACACTCAGTTTCAGAAGAAAAGACACGGACACTCTAAGAGAAACAAACAGAAAGGTCAAGCACGAAATGCCTAAGTGCAAAAATGCCTTAAAACAAGACACCGAGAAGACTTTTTAATGCACACAATGCTTACGACACACGGAAAGGAATAAAAACAGTCATAGGCTTAAACAGAAACCAAAAGTCTATCACATTTGACAATGAGATTGATTGTGCGAATTAGCTCAATTCGTTCTATGCACTTTTCGAGAAAGATTTTGAGAAAGAGAAACGAAATCAAAAACAACCTTAAAACTGAAATCGAAAATGACATACCTGAACAAGAAATTTTTAACATTCAAACTGAAGATGTAATTAACAAACTTTCCAAACTAGCCACGGAGAAAGAATGTGGTCTAGATAGACTACAAGGGATTGTACTAAAGACACGTCGCTATGAATTGGCATCAATTTTTACCACAATTTTTAACCCGGAAGAGTTGCATCCTTGAATAAGGTGAGAATCTAAAAAAGCTGCAGCTTAGGAACCAAACCTGGGATCACCCCATTTTTGTCAAGTGTCTATTATGTCACTGAACCCATATGGCCCCATGCGGATATGAAGTTACCCTATAACCAGAGTATCCATGATCAGTTTTTTGATCTTATTTTAGCCCATTCCTGGATCACTGAACAACGCCAGATGTCGCCTCGCTCCGTAGCGATCGCCAGAGCTAAGACATTCATTCGCAGAACCAAAAGAAAAAATGAGAGAGAGAGAAAGGAAGAGCAAAGCAAAAAAATCCGAAAAACAATTTAAACATACAATAAAAAGTTCCCTGCTCTAGCAAACAGTTACACACAAATGGTTATCAGAAAACGCCCATATAGCAATGACGAGTTTGTGACATTGTCATTTTTGGTATGTATCGTTGATCTATTGTGAGGAGCTGGGAATATAGAGGCCATTAAAATAAGGGGCGAAAATGCAAGTATTTCCTGTCAACTTCAATCGTGTCTAAATCCAATCGAAGAATGATCGAAACAGACTCTAGAAGTATCGATATCCAGCAATATTTTTGATGAGGCCACGAAAGCTGACATCAAGTGAAATGATAAGGTCGGGGGGGGGAGGAGACCAAAAAAAAAGGAAAAAACGTTAAAAACAGACACACAGCAATATGATCATTCAAAAACAAAGACTCTCTTCTCAATTCTTTTCAAGTAAAGACAAGGAATGTACTGCAAAAGGCCGGCCTTCAATTTCAGGGTTTTGCCTCATCACCTCGTTAATGTAACAGACTATGTCGACAATACGATTGCTAACGATGAAGAAAAGTAATATACACAACAAAAACAAAACAAACAAACAAAAAGCAAAACAAAAACAAAACAAACAAAAAGCAAAACAAAAAATCGACAAAACCCCACACTAACACTTAGTTTTCGTTGATAATTCCAATTTCATACTCGATTAACAGCGTATGTCACATTGCATAGTTAGACAGTAAGACATTTTATTTCATAGCAATGTTACCTCGTCCATCGTATGCGATGATGTCAGGTTGAATTAAGAGGAAACACCCAGTTGAAAGACGTGAAAGAACGAAAGAAAAGAAGTAGAACCTACCAGTAAGACCTACCAACTGTCCACCACATAGTGAGGCCAGTGAGATTGAAGACGGGGGCCACATAGGAACGAAGACGAGACAAATACAATAGAATAAATGGGAAAAAGACAAAGAAATCACTAAGACCTACCAGAATCGAACTCGCGACGTATGCATGGGGACCCATCACTTTACAGACAAGGGTTCGTAGCGTATCGCATTACACGTAGTCCTATGCCCTGACACTATTACAGATACTAGAGTTAGTTGAGTCGTTGTTTTCTTCTTTTTCCTTTTTCTTCTTTCTTGTTTGTATCTTTGTTGAGTTTATAGTGTTATGTCTGAATTAAGATACAAGGGGATTGGGGGGGGGGGGGGGGGGGGGGTTGTTTTGCAATTTTTTTTGTTTTTTTTCCTCAGGGAGCGTAGTTAGCTCGGCTGGTGGCACACTTTCTTTTCATGGCGAGGCAATGGGTGCCGACGCAGTGGTCACGGGTTCGATCCCCTTCGTGGCCACGAATTTTTTCTGTCTATTCCTTGTATTTGTCTCGTCTTTGTTCCTATGGGGCTTTCATATTATCTTATGTCATTACCTTTACTACTACTACTACTACTACTACTACTACTACTACTACTACTACTACTACTACTACTACCACTTACTACTACTACCACTACTACCACCACCACCACCACTACTGCTTAACAATGAGTATTATTACTACACTTAATAAAGAATAAATATATACATGTTGGGATTAAAATATATAATATAGACTACAAATTGTCTAAATTTTGGTGGCATACAAATAACTTTAAATAATTTCAACAAATTGACCGTGTCAGGAAGGTAGTTAAAACATGTGCATTACGACGTACACGATTATAATCTTAAAATTGTGCACACATACTCATCATTTTGATCAGATTGAACTCATCAGCAGAAGGCCTTGATTATTAAAGAAATAAATAATTTAAAGCATAATATTGCAAGAAAGTTCGTGCCCTATCTAATTAACGATCTGGAATTAAATCTGCACAAATAATTACTTTACTATCTGACAACTTGCTTCTAGGTATTTTAGAACTGAAAACCATAGAATGGGTCGTGTCTATATCAGACACAAACGAAATGTGGCTTAATTAATGATACAAAACACACAGTGTGAGTAGTGTCATGGGTAGTTTTAAGAGGGACTCCGTGGCCCAGAGGCAAGATGTCAGCCTCTAAACTAAAGGTCGTGGGTTGGTTCCCGACAGGTGGGAAAATTTTCTCAAAATTTTTCGAGTAAAACACTCCATCTGGGCTATCTAGATGGATTGATATCTAGTCCTAGCGGAGACGGGCGATAAAAAAGGTCACGTATGCATATCACAACACCTTATGCGCGTTAAAGATCTCTTGGCTGTTTACAGGATAGTCCAGGTAAAATATCAAAATAATCCTACCAAAAAAAACAAACCCAGGGGTCCCTTTGTTGTGGAAGTCGGTCAAATCAAAATCAAATCAAATAGCTGCCATTGGCCAATTCGTTGACGCCACACCGCACAAGTCCAGGCTTCACCGTGGCAACAAAATATTGCAACCACATGCTTCGTGATAGACCTTGGTCTATCTCACGTGAACATCCATGAACCACTGCATAACCTGATATCATGCATTTTTGTGACATATAATTGTATAATTTTTTGTCTCACAGGTTTATATTCCAATCAAATCTCCACACTGTCTTCCCCTTCTAAGGATTGATCAAAACCTAGAGCTGAATTTAATTTTGAGAGATGTGTTTTGAAAAATTCTGAGCTGAATCCTCTTTCGTTACTCTAAATATCAAATATGCTGCAAATTTTCCTAGCTCCAATTTCTATTTAAAACTTGACGACTGATTTATTTTGTTATACGGTAAAGTTGCACAAATTAAAAGAATTTAGTGTAAACCAAATGTTGATTTTTATATGGTCTTGTAAGCAAGAAACGATATATGTGTCCCAGTCTGATATGTAGATCAAATGTTTAACAAAAAACTTTCATCGATTGACACATCTCTCCCTACCACAGCTCTTGTTACTTTCAGGTATGCAAAAACATATTGCAAGGTCATAATTTATGACTTACTAGAGCAATTACATTCACCAGGGAGCCTACTCATGAACTTTAGTTTAATATGTGTAAGTCAACAACTAGTAAATTAACATTGATTACGACTTTGGCTCATGATAAACTCTGCATATGCATAAACCTCGCGTATTCACAGGATAACTAAATGTATTAATGTATCGCTATGTGTGTGTGCCTCATTTCTGCTTACAATGTATCGATGGCCGAGACTTATAACGATTTATGATCGCTCTATGGGCATGTCCTGTGATCAGTATGTCAATTCAGGGCTTTCCCTCAGCACACGAAGGCTGTCGCTTCCTAATGTAGTATCTATTTCATGTTCGCCCATACTACTCGAATACAAAATGTAACACACCCATGGTGTTGACTTCACGTCAATGGCGACGCCATTAAATGTAACAACAGCGTTTATATCTTTTAGCTGCTACATGCAAAAATCGCGTGAATTACGCGTGGCTATTGGTCTGCAGAGCAAAAAAATCTATTCGTTCATACATGTCGAAATAATTTATTTTACATTTTTATGAAAACTTTTCTGAGCTTTTACAAAGTATTATGAACGAGGTCATGTAATGCATCTTAGAACGAACTTGCGACTGCGTGACATGCTAGTGAGTTTTTGACACTCGGGTAAATTCGAAAAACTGTATTATTCCTACCCCCCCTCCCCCCCCCACACACACACACAATAACGGTTTTAAACCATTTTATAATAATATATTAAGAAATGTTTATATTATACTTAAATAAAAAATAAAAAAATTATAATACAATCCAATGAATATGCTGTAAACAAAGGAACATGAACATGGTAAGCAAATTCATACGCCTTCAATAACGTCACGTCAAGGTCAATGACAAATGAATGAAACGATGAAAAGGCATATTGGCCAAGATTCTGGGACCACAAGATTTAAAGTATTCTTATTGGTCAAATTGAAAGTTGAAATTGCAGCCATGAAAGCTGGCACATTAAAATTTCTTGTGGAAGTTTTTTGGGTTTCAAGAAGGCAAGGTGCTTAAAGCATTGCTTGTATTAAACAGAATAAAAACAATTGTTTCAGTCATCGAAAGCGTGTGTGAAAGCTGCGATTCTAATCATTGGCAGCCGAAATTGTTTCAGTCAATCGGAGAGGGATACGTCTTGCTTTTCGTGACGTCACTTGACTCGCTTTAATAGGAAAATAATGCAAGGGGGGGGAAACCAAGCTTATTGAATGGCAAGAGAGGATACTAATAGTAATAGACGATTCTTAAACTATATTGGTTGTTAGGAACGATGTCTTGTTGCATAGCATGAGCCTGCGCGTGCTTTCGCGACATGACCGATCCTGTTACTCTATTGGCTGGATAGCAAATTCGATGAAGCAAGGTCACATTTTATTTCTACAATAATGTTTTACAAAAGAAATGCTTTGTCAGTGTCACCGTCTTTTATACAAAATCAAAGCCGTCAGGCAACGTGGGTTAAATTTGATCAATAATCACAAGTTTCACAGTTTCCTATCTTCAACTATCAAAAACCAGGTATGCAAAAAAATATTGAAGGTCATAATTATGACTTATAGAGCAATTATATTCACCAGGGGAGCCACAGTCATTGCAAGAGAAACAATGTTTCCCTTAGTTGCTCTGGTTATTATCGATATACTCCAGTGTTCACGGTTCAACGGCGTGAAAGGACACACAAGGCGGCAACAATGGGTTGGTCTTTTTCTGTTGTTTTCTTCTTTCTTTCTTTTTTCTTTTTTGGGGGGAAATCTGCAAAGATATATATATATATATTATATATATATATATATAATCGATAGTCCCGGAAGTATATACATATATATATATATATATATATATATATAGAGAGAGAGAGAGAGAGAGAGAGAGAGAGAGAAAGAGAGAGAGAGAGGGAGGGAGGAGGGAAGGAGGAGGAGAGGAAGATGGAGAGGGAGGGAAAGGAGGAGATGGAGGGAGAGGAGAGAGATGGAGAGAGAGAGAGAGAGAGAGAGAGAGAGAGAGAGAGAGAGAGAAAGAGAGAAAGAGAGAGAAAGAGAGAGAGAGGGGGTGGGGGGTTGTAGAGATAGGAGAACTCGATGGTTCAAGTAGTAGTAGTGTCGTGTGGCTACATCCCTAGATTGAAGCGGTCAATCCATTTTTAATCCTTCGCCGCATTTTATGACTCTTTTGAAACCTTCAGGTAATCTTGTTGCAAGGCATTGCAGAACTATGTGTTCGGTGATCTCTGCTTTTTCGTGACATCGAGAGCAAGCTGGCGAATCTCCCAGCTACCATTTGTGCATATTATGTGCTGTTCTGGCATGCTCAGTCAATAATCAGTGTGAGCTGACCCAGTATTTTCTTTACGCGTTAAAACCTGCAAGCCTGAATGTTGGATCATCGATCAGTTGACCACATTGAGGAGTCATTTTTCCACTCTTTTTTCCATTTGTTCTGACTGATATAATGGTTTCCTTCATCGAAGTCTTGACGTTTGTGGAGCATCAATTACGGCAGTCCATGAGGACTATAACAGGCTTCTGAAATATACACCGACACAGTGGCTCCCCACCCTAGGCGTTACCCCCCGGTCTCTCGCCTCATTTACGGAGAGAAAAAGCCAATCAAAAAGTAATTAAAAGAATAAACCGCATCAGGCAACATCCTTCTGATACGATTTTGTGGTGTTCATTTTAAGGTACCATTTATCGAAGTACTGCTTTAGTATTGTAGTGTCATGAATAAGTACTGTTTCTATTTCATTCAATCTTTTGATTGGTGTGCCAAGACCAATCATTTGCATATCCTAGTTTAGGTGATTGGCTATCGGGCATGTTGTTTATGTATACGTTGAAGAAGGTTGGTGCCAGAACTGATCCTTGTGGAACTCTGTTGTTTATTTTCTTTGGTTTGCTGCTATCTCCCCCGAGAACGACGTGAAATTGTCTGGTGCCAATCATGGTAGATGTGAGTTTGAGAGTTTTTGCTACAAGATGTTAGTTTTGCCAGTTTTAACATGAGACCTCCAATCCAGATAGTATCATATGTTGCAGATAGATCAATCAGGACAGCTCCAGTTTTTAGTCTGTTTTCGAAGCCCGATTCAATGTAGAACGTCAGTGCCAAAACCTGTTCTGTACTGTTTCTTCGCGATCTGAAACCTGCCTGTTGAGGTGGTATCCGTACGGTGTTATTCTTGTCAGCAGTTATCTTTCTAGTAGCTTGTATAGACAGCTGAGAAGGAGATGGGTCTATAACTTGATGGATCTGTCGCTGGTTTGCCTGGTTTCAGGATCGCTACTACTTTTGCATGTTTCCATGTTTATGGAAATGTGCCTCTATCAATTATTTCTGTCATGGTGTTCGCCAGCCACTCCGTTGCACCATGTCCAAGATGTGTTATCATATCTGGATAGATACTAAGATAAATATTCCCAGCCGCTTTGCCGTTTTTCATGCTGTGTATGGCCTCTTCCATTTGGTTAGTGGTTACTGGGACGGTGAGAGATAGTTCTGACTCTGGTAAAAATTTTAGAGTGTTATGGTAACTCTTATTTCTTTTTCAAACGCGTATTGTTCTTCATCTTATGTTGTCCTCGTTGTTTTATTTCTTTTGCAATATCGTTTGCCTTGATTTGATATGCAGTTCTTGTTTGTTGATTTTCTGGGTTGAGATTTTTTTATGGTTTGCCAGGCATGGCTGGCTTGATCGACTAAGATCTAAATTTTCAACAACTTATCCCATCGCTCTTTTCGGTTATTATGTAATATCTAAGAGTTCTTCTGCTTTGTTTTGGTCTTGAGATGTTTCAAACTCTTTTAACAGATTTTTTTTACTATGGTCTGACCAAGCAGGGTTTGTATTCCTTACGGAAACTTCCCTAGGTATGTGATTTTGACATAAGTGCTCAATATCAGTTTGCTGAATCGGCTCAATATTGTTGATTTCAGGTTTAATTCTTTTTGCACGTTGTGTCTACCTTCCTGTGCGTTTGCTCCCAATGTGCTTTTCGAAAGTTCCATCGTGGTTTTGGGAGCTTTCAAGTTTTGGAATCTGTATACTTGTTGTAATCAAAATTGGGCGATGCTGGCTGTTTGGAAAAGTACCAAGTCACTTCTATCATTGTGGCAATTGGTTTTCCGTTTCGTTTTTTGGAGACGAAGACTAGGTCAGGTGTGTATTCCATTCTTCCACTGGGCTGAGTTGAATGTTCTTTCTCATTTGGGCTGTAGACAAGAGAGATAAAATAGAAAGGTTTGCCCTCCTTTCCTCATGCTGGCTTAGTGTATTCCCCAGCCTTGTCATTTTTCATATATCGTCCATTCGTTATGATGACTGGCGAAATCTCCCATTTATTGCTGGGTGATTAATTTTGCTTTTGGGTTCTTGGGTAGGACCAGATTAGTTTTGGTGGTTTGTATATGTTTGTAATTGATCTGTGATCCCCAAATTTTATTGTTGTTCTTTAACAGTACAGTTTTCTTCTCTGTGTTTCCTCCAAGGTCAGTAGTCTCATCTGGTTGTCTTGCGTATGTGGTGACATCGTATTTGGGATGATTCTGTTTATCTGTGACTTATCCATTGATATTAAATCTAGATGATATTTGTTAATGTAATTGTTTAATTCTGGTATCTGAATCATTGATATTAAATCTATTGAGATCCCTACATGGTTATAAATTGTTGTTACCCATAATGTTTTTAATGGTGACTAAATATCCATGTTTGCTGCCATATTAAATCGATGAAATCGATGGGAAGAAAGCTTCAGTTGGTTACCAGAATGATTTATATGATGTGACTAAACATCCATTGATGAAGATGGTCATATTCTGTATCCTCGTTAATGAATCTTACCTATTGGGTTGTTCTTCTGCATTTTCATTTGGTGACTGAATATCCATTGATATTAAATCTAGATGGTTACTGTTGTTGTTGTGGGCTGACCTGTTATACCCCATTTATTGTTATTTGGGAATGTTTATTGATGACTAAATATCCATTGATATTAAATCTAGATGGTTAAAAATGTTGTTGTTACCCATATGTCTAGTTTTCATCCTGCTGCGGTCTTCCTTTTCCTGTGAAAACATAGAACAATGTCTAACCATCATGGTTTGTTGTTGTCTAAAAGACAAAAGCCAACATAGCAAGTTTTCGATATCGGGAGTGTGAGAAAACAATAAGAGCAGTCCTTTTTTTCCTCTTGGAATGCAAGTTTTTGCCAAGATATGATGTTTCAACATAGTTTGTACTAGAAAGTTGATGTTGTTTTTCATACTCACTCTCCATGATTAAGTCAGAGTAAGCTTTGGGTCTAATGTTGAGAGTTTTCAAAATTAAGTTTTAGATGGAGTCTACTGATAGTATAGGTCTAGGATACAAGCTTATCGTGCCAGCCGGGCTTCCTACAGCAGATACACGGCCCTTTTTTATCCTGGGCGGCGACCGAGCCAGTACGGTTTCTTTTATTTTTTGTCATTTGTTTTCATTTTAGTTTTAAGATCTCCAAGGATTTTGAGGATTTTGTTATGTTGACCAGATTGTCTGACAACAGACGCACGGGTTGGACCATCTTTTTCACAGCAGTAGAAGTGACGATCCATTTGATTCATGATTCGAGCAGTAGCTTCCTAACTGAGCTGGTTGACCTTTTCCCAGGCAAGGCCGTCTCTATTAAATCAAGACAGCCAAAGTTACATAGGATATACTGAAGCATAAAATTATCAAGCCGTAAGGCGCTGCTGCAACACAGTTGATTAAATGTAGTTTGAGCCGCGGCTCACTCGCTTACAACCACGCCATGCTCGTTGCTTCGCGATGGGACCAAAATGCATTGTTGACCTAATTTCAGGTTTCATGAAAACCTGTTAGTATATTTAGCACGCCTCGCCTTATGCAGTTTTTGTCCATTGACTAGTCAGTGACACATAAACTTTGGTATACGTTCCTCCGCTGATACCCGCATCCACCATGACTTAGGCTCTCCGTGGTTGCACGTAACGTAAAATGTTTGTCTAGGTGAAACAATACCATTGCTATTGTTTATCAAAAGTATAACGTTTGAAAAGACGGTTGCGCTGAAAAATTTGGCGTATGGTCAATGCTGTCAAATATATGACAAACGAGTAAACATATTACATTATAGGACAGATTTAGTTCATGAAAAGTTGTGTGCATACTTTAAACCAAAGTCATCAATCGATTTGCATAATTGGAGATCAAAAACAGCTCAATTCCTCTAGAAATAAAGTCTTTTAAAAGTGCCCTTATATTCGTGCTATTATCGTTTACCCTCTTGGTATTTAGGACTAAATCCACTCCTGAAAATCAAAAAATTCGTGTTGACCGGTACTAAACTGTGTAGATAGGTATAGACGTTGGACTAAAATAAGAAGTACAAACTGATATATTATCTCAACCAACGGACAGATCAATTGACAGGTAAAGATAACAACAGATCGATATATACTTTTGTAGACAGAGTAGGCATTTATGGAATCAGAAGTTAGTACATAGCTAAAGATAGAGATATAGGTACATAAGTAAACAGGTAGACAGACAAATAGATAGATAGATATATAGATATATAGATTGAAAGTTGGATACCTAGATATATAAATAGATAGATAGATAGATAGATAGATATATAGATAGATAGATATATAGATGTATAGATAGATAGATAGATATAATAGATATATAGATAGATAGAGGAGATAGAGATTGATAGATAGATAGATAGATAGATAGATAGGTAGATAGATAGATAGGTAGATAGATAGATGGATAGATAGATAGATAGATAGATAATAGATAGATAGATAGATAGATAGATAGATAGATAGATAGATAGATAAATGTATATATATATATATATATATATATATATATATATAGATAGATAGATAGATAGAATAGATAGATAGATAGATAGATAGATAGATAGATAGATAGATAGATAGATATATAGATAGATACATGTATAGATATATAGATAGATAGATAGATATACATGTATAGATAGAGATAGATGATAGATATATCCTAGATAGATAGATAGATAGATGGATAGAGATAGATAGATAGATAGATAGATAGATAGATAGATAGATAAATAAATAGATAGATAGATACATGTATAGATAAATAGATAGATAGATAGATAGATAGATAGATAAATAAATAGATAGATAGATAGATAGATAGATAGATAGATAGATAGATAGATTGATAAATAGATCGATTGATTTTGGTTTGATTTACCCACATCCACAACTAAGGTGATCTCAGGATTTTTACTAGGATTGTTTTAAGTTTGCACGGACTGCCATGTAAACAAGAAAAGGGATCTTTAACATGCAAAGAGTGTTGTGATCTGCACGGGACCTCCTTTTATCCTCCCTCTCCAATGATAATAGGTGTCTATCCACCTACTTGGACCAGGACTCGGAGGGGGGGGGAGGAACTAGGAGATTTTGCTCGAAAAAAAAAACTGTTCAACCTTCTGTTTGACATGCCGACACATTGCCTCTGGACTACCTTTTAGTCCCCCTCGTTCGAAAGATATATATAGAGGTTGGTATAGTTAGATAGTTATATATAGGATATATATATATATATATATATTCATTCTGTTTGATATATACATTGCCTCTGGACTATATCCCCCGATATTGATATATATATATATAGGTATATATATATATATATATATATATATATATAGAGAGAGAGAGAGAGAGAGAGAGAGAGAGAGAGAGAGAGAGAGAGAGAGAGAGAGAGAGAGAGAGAGAGAAAGAGAGAGAGAGAGAGAGAGAAAGAGAAAAGAAAGAAAAGAAAATAAAGATAAATAGATAGATAGATAGATAGATAGATAGATAGATAGATAGATAGATAGATAGAATAGATAGACAGACAGATACATAGATAGATTTGTTTCTTTGAAATTTACCCCGTCCACCAATGTGGTGATATCGGGGTGAATTAAGAAAAAAAAAGCAAGATGAAAGATAATTGAAAAAGAAGGAAAAGAAAAATAAGTAAGACCAACCGCCTGCAGATAGATAGATGGATAGAGATAGGTAGAGAGAGAGATGTCGATATATAAATAGGTAGATAGATGGATAGATATATGGACCAAAAAAACTCCCCAAAAGGCGCAGAAAACTCATTGAGTAACCAGTAAGACCGAAACTATACTACCATAGTGCGACTCACCACGGTGAGTTGTGTTCGGTTGAACCATTTTATATTCTTTTTTGATATGATGACCACAGTACAACGTTACTGTCCGCACACTAGAATAATTATCAACAGGAGATATATTATTATATTGTTTCTACTGAACACAACTCACAGCGGTTAGCCGAGCCAAGTACAGTATAATAATAGTTTTGGCCGACGAACAGGCGGTGCGACTCCGCCAAGCCACATGTACTATACGGCTACAACAGGTGTAAACAGATACTCAACCACAGTTTCAAAACACCGGTTAGATCCTTTCTCTATACATTGTATTATTATACTGCTGTCTGTAGTGCTCCAACAATTTAAACTGTTTGTTTCGTGAATGCCCGGATACGAATTTGAATTAACCTTTGTGTACATGATTATATTATCATTCATTAAATGTTATTGTTCCTTGATTCAGCGAAATTGACCATTTTTCTGTAACACACCGATCGTCCCACCACGTCGTGACCTAACAAAGCTCAGTCGCAGCAGAGAGCCTAGATAAGCGAGAGGTGAAACTGCCGTGACTTCCATTGTTTTTCTATGTCAAAGACTTCGCCATCGCGTAATCATTTAGTCATTTTTGGTGAGCATAGAAGCAAATTGGAATGGTGCACAAAGAGGCGATTAAAGGGAGGGTCGGGGGGAGGGAAGGGGTGGGGTGTCCTGAAAGCCATTTTTGCACCAAATCGGACAAGTCTAGTTTATTGTATTATTGAACGCAGCCATTCATCCCCTTCACATCGATACCATAAAATAAGCTCAATATCGATTTAAATTTTTTACTAAGTTTTCTTAGATGCGATACCGGGCCAACTTTCAACACATCATTTGAACCATAAAGCCAGTAATTTTGTTCAAAGTATAGCAAGTTGGTACCCATTTTAATCAACACAGTGTTATATACCAAAGATATGTACATATGACCAAATTTATTCAATAATGCTTTAGATCGTCATGAAAATGTGTGACATATTTTCGGCATGTGTTATCAAAAGAACTGTCCAAAATGAGTATAAGGCGACCGAGGCAATTGAAACAAGGTCGATAAGTAGTAGTTGAGAGCCTTTCTGGTTTTATGATGTTTCAAAGCATCATCCCTACACATTTCTATTTTTGAATGCAAAAACACATTCAAATTATGGAAAAAAGAGTTTTAAATACGATTTTCTCATATTTGACTTTATTGACTGTGTTTTGCTAAGTAGTCCTACAATTTTAAACTAATTCGCTTGCAATTTGGCATACACCTGCTTTGTATCATTGCTAAGGGACTCCCGTATCGCATTTTTGATATTTTTGTACTTTCTGAGAAAAGCCTCAATTTTTTTAAATTTGTAAAACGAAACATATACAAGATATCAAAAACACGATACAAAACATTGAAGATATCGGTTTGAAGTTTGTGTGTGTAAAATTATAAACCTCTAAAATAACAACTTTAGGACTACTTAGTTTTGAAAATTGCCAAAATTGACCTAGTTTTGCAGCAGAATTCAAGATGGCGGCCGTTTCCATGGCTAAACTAAACTTACAAAAATGACTTTCACAAGTTTCTCCTCTAATTTCGCAATGTTGAACTCATTCATGATGTTTAAAATTGTGTATCTCTTCA
>JAXRKP010000821.1:0-67500 GCA_037039925.1 Doris montereyensis | reverse complement strand
TGTCATTTGATTACTACTCTGTTCTTTGATCTAGAGAAAATGGCGGATATGCCTAGGCCCGGTGTTGAGAGAGCCATTCTTCTCTACATCATAGTTACCGCCTTGTCCTCCTTCATGTCTTCTAATGGGAAGGAAATTGATGGCTGCCAAAGGGGTCCCTGGGGAGCTCGCAGCTTTCACACGCTTTCGATGATGATGATGATGGCCTTTCAATTTGCCTGGCTCTTGCCAAGGTGGTAGGGCAGAGTTGAGTAGATGGAGCTCAGCGTTTGGGGGGGGAATTTAGAGAATATATGCGAAATCAAGGGAAGCTAGAAGATAATTGTTAACTGCGTGGTTCACCCTGAATGGTTTGCATTTTCCCCTCTTATCTGACAATCATTCCAACTGAATGATTCTTCTGTCCTTTCCACAAAATTAATCGTTCGAGGACTACCCTTAGTGTTGACAATGATATATAATTGTTGAAAATTTGGAAACAATGGGAGTCATTTTCCTTCTCAAATATGAATGTTATAGAGGCGAGGTCGGAGGTTGGACCCCATATAAGACATGTCGACGATTTGTGTATATTGATCTACCATCGACTAATTTACCTTCAATTTTTATACTTGGTAATTGGTCGGCGTCTCTCTATTATAGGGAACAATTGAGATAGAAAAAGAACACACGTAATGAAAAGATAAGCCACGAAGGTAAAGAGGATAGAAAGAAGTACCGAACACTTAGATATCTTAAGCAACACTGGTGAGTACTTTCAAGTTATACGCTAAAGATGAGGGATTGATGACTGATTTATTAATGTTAATAGTTTTATGTACGACTACCAGTTTAACAAAGTAACAGATAATGACGGCATTTTTCTCGATAAACACCTAGACTGAAAATAAATAAGGACAACCCTTTTCAAACAACGTAAAAACACTCCTGGAACAGTTGCGCCTTAAACATCCTTTATACGATAGTTTTATTGAATTTATTAAAACAGGAAAGCTTACCCTATCTCAACGCGTGGAATAAAAACTCTTATTCATAAAGGTGGTAATATGGATAGATCAGAACTTACAAATTGGAGACTAACCAATACAGATTATAACATATTTTCAAAGGAATTAGCATTGCGCCTGCAGTTGGTTCTTAATTACATCATTCATAAAAATCAAAATGGATTTATGAAAGGTAGATCCATCTCAGACGCTGTCAGATTGACCGATGACACCTTAAGCCTTTGTCGACACTTTAAAAAGGAAGGGTTTGAGCATCCTTGATATACGTATGGCCTTCGATACTGTATATTAATCAGCAATTCTGAACAAACCCCCAATTATTCAAATTCGATGATTACTTCACACACCTTATCGCCACATTAATGAATGGTGGAGAGAGTTGCGTAAATAGCAACTTTGTCTCATCTTCTTTCAAACTCATAAAGATTTCAATCAAGGACGCTGTGTCAGCTCTCTTCTTTTCATATCAGTCATGGAGGTGATGGCCATTAAGATTTGCAATGATGCCGACATAAAATGTCTTAGTCCTATTGATACACCGAACAAGAAAATTAACATGTATGCAGACGATGCATCTTTATTACTAAGCAACACTAAAAATCTCGCAAAAAGCATGTAATTAATTGAAAACTTTGGAAACTTAACTGGCTTAAAATTAAACAAACACAAATGTAAAGGGATTTTTATTGTACAAAATTACATAGACAATAACTGCAACTTCGGTTGGGTAAATGGGAAGAGTGTATTATTATACCAGGTTTGTCTCAAGAAATCTTGAAAATTGATCACAATTGGATACCGAAAATAAATTACATAAAATCAGTAATTGAAAGGTGACGTCGTAGAAATGTATCAATACATGGGGAAATTTTAATTGCGAAATCATTACTTTTGTCGCTAATAAATGTTCAATTACAGGCCCTTGTTCTCCCCGGAGGATTACATTCTCAAAAATAGACTCTTTAATTTTTAAATTCATATGGCAAACACAAAACTCTAACAAACACGTATTTTTAAAAAAAATCCGCTTTATGTAAGAAAATATTTTAAGGGGGCCTTCGTATGATAAGCGTTAAGACACAGCAAATTTCCTTTCCTATAAAATGGCTTCATAAAACATTAGATAATTCCTCTGATATAGTAGCAATAGGCAACAGTGATCTGGGTGGCGTTAAATATTTTCTTAAAAGCACCAGCATGAATAACATTCCAGTAAGTGTGACGTCAATACATTCTGATTTCTGGAAAAAGATCATAAGTGTATGGATGGAATTTAGGCCATTGCTAAATATACCAGTAGATACATTGACAAAGAAGAAATCCGTGATCAGCCCATCTTCAATAATACATTCATCAACTACAAAGACAAAAACTTAAACATTAAAAAAATACATTTGACCTCGAATACCAGCTGAGACAAAATAATAATGATGGTAATACAGTTTCTTAATTTTTCATCTAGAACATACACTATTTAATGGTCATAGGAAATTGTTTTGTGGGAGTGTTTTCTTATGTTCTCTGTAGTACCGAAATCAATAAAATCAATAACATAATTGATTGTTTTGGGGTTTTTCACCTAATAATTTCAGTCTTTAGATAGACTAGAAACAAACGACCCTTTAAGTTTCGGCCTAAACAATCAAGATATCTCTAACCGACTAGAATCTAGATCTAGATATCAATTTCTCTGGAACGCCGAGCAAGAAATAATTTAATCTGTTAACAAGCTAGATCTAGATGTATGTATGCGCTTACATACTAACGCAAGCTATGGCCTATGAAAAACTAATGGCCTAGGGCTGTCAAGCCGTGATAATAAAAATCTAGATCTAGAATCTAGGTCATTTCGCTCACGCACGTCGATTTTAATCTTGTCTAAATCTAGCTCTAGCTCTAGATTAGACTATTAAATCACAATAACCCACAAGTAGGGTTATAACATAAATCGCAAATAACGCATTAGGAAATGTAAAATGACTTAGCTTCGATTTTCCTGGAATGAAAGAATGAAAAATCATCGACCGCAGCTCACATTCACAACTGAACAGTTCGACTACAGAGAGGCAAAAGGGAAACCAGTGCATCTCAACATCGTCTAAACCTATCCCAAACTCCTTTGCGCGAAAGGCTATTTTCACAACAAATGCGTTAGTAGATTTCAGACTAAAAAATCTGAAAAATCTGAAAGGAAGTAAAGAAGGTTCCGATTTTTAAATCTGAAATCTTTTCCTGTGAGTCCGTGAGGCCTGACGGATCAGGGCCTCACGGATCAGTGTGGAAATTCTAGTTCGTCGTGAAAGTGAAAGGTGAAAATGAAGCAGCGTGCTTCCGCTTATGATTAGAATGAAAATTGGCGATGGGCCTAGAGTCGGGGATATTATCCCGCTGTGCTAAACCATCTCACCTATTCATAACAGCGAACATAGAAGTGTTTTAGTAAAGAGGGAAGAAAAGGAAACTTATGAGAAAAATATGTTAAAACTTGAAAAACCTCAAATAATCTGAAATCAGAAAGTCTGAAAGAGTTACATCCCTGATACAAGTACGCATATTATTGATAATATACTTTCATATGATAAGGAAGCTATCACCCAGACTGTCTCACAATGAAAGATTTTGGAGGTCCAGCCCTGCCTCTTCTCCGATGTGGGGTCCACTAAGATCTCGTGGACATTCGCGTGAGGGGGTTCTCAAGTTGGGGGAGAGACGCGGGATGTGGCTTGCTTGTTACTTTCCAAAATTGGCTCGTATTAATAGGTCGTGTGTCTGCAATTACGCCTTCTTGACACTTTTGATGATACACATATGAATATCAAAAGTCACTCTAGATGGTAAAGAAGTCATTGTCCGGACTGTCTCTCAATGAAGGATTCTGAAGGTCCGGTTTCGCCTCCCCTTCGGTGCGGAGGTCCACTAAGAACTGGTGGACATTTGTGTTAGGGGGATCTAAAATTGAGGGAGAGACGCGGGATGTGGTTTGCTCATTATTTCGCAAACAAGTGTTTCAATAATTGTCACGACCACGTGCGTGGATACATAACGTGTAGTATGATGTCTGCCTGTACGTATGCCTCCTTGTCATCTATTAGGTTTGTCAACTATTCTCGCCATATACACGTAATTACAAACTGACGTGTACTGGCACTTCTTTTTCTGATAAGATATCACGTAAATGCCTTTCCAACATTTCCAGTCAGATAGCAATAGACCTCGTACTAACAAAATGCCACTAAGTAAAGACTACGTGCAAAATTTCGGATGGTGGCGAAGGACACTCCATTAGGGAATGGGACAGTGGGTGGCCTCCCCTGGACTCCGTATGGCAATAGGTGGCTCACATAGTTGGAGTCGATACATTTCCAACATCCATGGGAGCAGGGACATTAGGACGAATGCTAACAAATCTAGGAGTTGACATAACCACCAGTATATTTTTAACGCTCAACTATATTCATGGAGAAACACGCAATAACAAACTTAGCAAGAAATAAGATATCGAGATAATGTAGCTTGACAATCATAACTGAATTAAAAAAACTATCTATATTTATGTATTTATTTAGATTATATGTTTATATATTTAACTTTTTTTCTTATATTTCTTTATTTTTGTCTGTATATTATTTGTACTTATTTACTGGTTGTTGTTTTTTCCATTTTACTTTTAAATAGGCTACTAACCCTAAAGATTTAACAATTTAACAGACTTACTTTTTTCTTTAAAAACACGCTTAACTAACATAATATCATTTCCATATATGCATGCACAAAGTATTTATACTAAAGTAACAAGGGTCACCTAGCTAAATGAGGCCGGGCATAATTTAAATAGACGAATCAGTAAGATGAAAGATAAGTGAAAGAGTGAAAGGAAGAAGTATGACCTACCAGAAGCTCCCACCAACCGCCCACACTGACAAGACAGTGTAGGCCTACTGCATATGACAATGTTATTAAGGTAAAATTATAGTAGGATCGTCCGGTCTGTTATGCAGTCTAGAATTTTATTTAAAAAGGCTTAAGTAGTGAGCGACAAACGTTGTCTTCAAACCGTCAGTATTCTCATTCTCATAAAGAAGAAGCCTTGTGTCACTGGTGTCAGTGTCATTTCTTTAAACGTAAGAGTACTAAGGCGCACATCGCAGTGATGGTTATGTGTGGGTGGATGTGTACTTTGTGTTTGACTCGGGATCTACAACCAAGCCAAGCTAGATTCTAGATTTACCATCTTGTATCACTTCGGGGAAGGTGGTAGGGATGCGCGGTGGTGGTATAACGAGTTATATTCTACAATAGTTATTAAAGAACGTTCATGCCAAATCCTTGGCAGATGACGGGTGGCGGTGGCGGTATAATTAGTTATTTCAATAGGGTTTGTTTTTTTTTAGTATCAGATCCATACACCGGTAAAAAGCTAGTAGTAAGCGAGAATAGCGGTATAACAGGAGGCGGTATAACGAGGCTTGAATGTAGATAAACGGGGGAAAACGCCGACGAAAACAAGAATTATAAAGGGATATAAAAAGGATAAGCTCCACCATTTCCACTCTCAATTATCTCCCTTGCAATGACGAGCTATCACTCAGAATAGAAAATATCACCAGACCATTGTTGTCAAGATCCCCACCAATCCAGAATCCATTTTTACGCGTATTTCATGACACAGAAATATGTCCTCATCCAAAGACATACATCTAGACGGCCCTTCATTTTCAACAAACAAAACTTCAAGACACCTACCCACTCTTCCTGCCCTGCACAAGAAAAATCCACCTCATACATCGATGAGTCACTGTGTCCATGTATGTCTCATAGACTTTCAGCCGCTAGGGCTGGCAGTCTACTTTTACTATTACTTTGACATATGGAGTCACCAATAGAAAAATGGATGGTCAAGAATAACCATTTAATACCTAGGTATGGTTTGGTCTAATAAGGCATGCTTTGCTGATAGAATACTTGGACTAAGGTCTCCAGTCATTGTCCACTACATGTTAGTAAGAGTAGCCAGAAAGTGATAATAAAATAGATATCTAATGTTTCTCTTTTAATTTGACGGTCACAATGTTTGTGTCTTTGAAGTAAACCCAATCCACAATTGTTTTAGGGCGTGTAACTGACTAATACTAATATTACTCACAACAGTCTGAGTAGAATATAAAGTTGTTTTTTTTATTGTGCTTCAAAAAATCTCAAACTTTCATAAATATTTGCCAATATTATGAACCATATTCAATGTGCTACAATTGTATTATCATACCCCTCCCCATTCTTTACCATTGATTGCTACGGTGCATTATGAGTTCATAATGAACACTTATCTTTCATAATGTACTTCTACCCCTCTCAGCCAATCAAGACCTCACTTAAAAGGGACTACTTAAATCATCACCTTATTTTAAGCTATTCCATCCTGATTCAGTACAATAATCATCGAACAAAGGCTCATGAAGTCTTCACAGTTAAAGGAAACAGATTTAAGCAGACATGACTGATAAAAACGAAGTTAGCGGATCGATACTAGTGATAAATAGATAGGAAAGTCAGAAAAGTGGTCGGACATCGTCAGTGATCGGAACGGGCATGTTGACTCTAATTCTAAATCTAGTTTTTAAATTAGATTAGATCTAGACCTTACCTAGATTAGATGCAAATTTAGATTTAGATCTAGATCTTATCATCTAGATTTAGATCTTACCTGGATCTAAACCTAAAATAGGGGTTCTTAAACTTTTTTTGGCCACGTCCTCTTGACACCGTTCATCAGAACTCTCCCCCACCCCCCCACCCCTCCCCCCACCTCCCGTTTGTTTTCCAAATCTGCTTATCAAGAATACATATTAAAAAGGAGACAATTTATTTTTCAATTCAATTTCCCCTCGTCAATGTAAAGGATGGAGCTGGGCTTTTTCCCCAGCTAGGAGATTAAGTCGATGTTTTGTTGAGGACAAAACACATTGCAGGTCGGCTTCACAGTCGAGTTTGTGCCGAGCTTTCGTTTTTATATTTACAAGTGCGGAAAAACCACTTTCACCCAGAAATCGTTCAGACTTCCAAGTTGTATTTTGCTGTGGAGTTGCAATTCATCTCCAAGTAATCCTCCAGCAATTTGACAAGCAGAATGTTCTCGTTTATACGAAAGAGATTCCTAGTCAATTGCCATTCTGGAATTTTAGTGTTCTTCATGTCTGGAAAGTGTCGCTTGAATTCTTGTTTCAAGAGCATAAAGGGACCTTCCACTTCGGCCTTCAACTCGCCCTCCATATCAATCTGTTTGTTCGAGGGTTACGTCGACATTGGAAAATGAAGCCGCATTATCCCTTTGATTACGGCGAAGCCACATCCCGTTTTGCGTCAAAATCAAAAGCACAAATTGCATCGCAGTGATCAATATGGTTGCTATTCTTTAATTGAAAGAGCCGATTCAGGCCTTCGGCTTTGAAATTGTCGACCAGGTATGCCAACGTCAGTTGAAACCCCTCTAACGGGAATGAAAGCGGGAAATCGTGTTGTCCCTGAACTTCGAAGAAACGTTTCACTTCCTCCTCAGTTTGTAAATACGAGCCAGCATGTGTTATCTTTCGACAAGCACGGAACAGTCGTGTGAAAACAGCAGAATCTCATGATTGGAATCTTTATCCTTGCACATCATAGCAAACTACCTCGCATTGACAGCACTTGCGCTGTCGTAGTTGACGACTCGGATGGCAATGTCCAGCTTGTCATTCATTGCAATTGCAGCAGGAAGAGTTCTGGAGGCCATAGCTTTCCTATGGATTACAGTGAGTTCCGACTGCGTTCAGGGTCCTCTGCTTCTTTTGGTAATAGATCCACTCCGAGATCCAAGCATCGAGGCGGCGCCATCAGTGTAGACACCCACAAGATTCTCTCATTTCATGGCATTGCACTCGAAGTACGAGGCAACATTTCATTTTCAAACACATCTTCTACTTTATGAGTTGTTTCAATGGGTCGGTAGCCCGTTTCCTCTTCAATTGAAGACGATCCAACAAAACGAACGTAGACCAGCAACTGAGACAATAATTGGGCAACATCAATTATCTCATCACATTGAGTGGCATAAACAAAGGGGATGCACCTATCTTTGAGAACTTGGAATTCGATATCCTCTGCGAGTTCATCGATGCGTGTTTTGATCGTAAAATCGGAGTGAGAAACTTTCACGTTTCTTGCTTTTCAACTCCCCCGATATTCCCTCCACAGTTTCTTAGTTCGGCCGGCGCACGTTTCCCAGTTGGTCGGCGATCTAAAATTGCGAAGAATTGCCGTTTCTTGTGGTAAGGGTTGTCTATTCGGGTTTGGGGTTTGGCATTAGAGTTCTTGAGTTCAAGCAATTCTCATTGAGACTTGCCGAGTCCAAGTCCAATGAATGCCTGATTCAAAATAGCAGACAGAATAAGCGATGAAACGCTCCAAGGTTTATTTGAGCCATTCAACCCAGACCCAATACAAGGGTTCATCGATTCACAAAGAAAATATCCACGCTAAGAACAAAAAGTACTCATCGAAAACAAATTCTGTCTTGGTTGTGGGATAACAAACCCAAACCAAGGCTTATTGAGAACATCCACCACATTTATTTAAATCCTTATCTGAGTGAGTACCTCAACTCGGTAAGAAAAGAAAATGGGGAGAGTATTAACCATAATGTCTCGAAGATTAAAAAAGCAAGCATTGAACGTCATCTTAAAGATAGAGGCTACCCAGAATCCATAATTACATCGAGGCATTTGATAAGACGAGAGAAGTAATTAAAGCTAAAAAGATTGCTGCTAAGAAAACGAGTCTGGGCTGTGCAAGGAAGGCAGCGGATAAACTAGACGACGAAGATGAAGACAATTTGATTGAACCCTGTGCCCTGTAAAACGTTTCAAATTATTTTGTTCGAAGCGACCTGATGAAACAAAGATTCAACACTGTGCCCGGTAAATCTTTCTAAATTATTGTCTTCGAGGCGATTAAACAAAAGATGATGATGGCCCTTTCTATCTGACATTAATCCCAGAAAAAAGACTTAACAATGGTGTCTAACAATAGTGTCTGTTTCTACGCTCTAGGAAAATCAGTCAAAAGGGCGACAGTGGCATTAGTGGCAACAGGAATAAATCCAACCCATCACCTTACAAACCACTCCCTACGGAAATCCTGTGTCTCACAATTATCGGGAGCATGAGTTCCACCAAGTTAAATAGTCAAGGCCACGGAACATAAAAACACTTCGTCTTTGAAAAGTTATGAAAGCGCACTAAGCATTACAGAACGTAAACAAATCAGCAACATTCTTTGCTCATCAAGGAAAATTGAGTTAGCGCCTAAATCTACATCAACAGCGATCTCCATCTCTAGATCTATATCTAACACTAGGTTTACTTCTACATCTCCCTCATCAAGCATCAATAGATCTGGTCTGCCTCAGTATTCGACAGATCTAGATCTACGACAATTCTAAGTTTCTTCAAAGACAGTCACACACAAGGAATATTTGCTGGTGCAGGTTTTCATAATTGCACTTTTCACTTGAATTTCCACAACACAATTTATAACACGAACCAGCACACTTCCTATCGTTATTAGTTATAGGTTAATTGGGTCAAGCCTTTGTTTCGTCACTATCTCCTAAGTCCTAGCCTTGTTTTCGTGACGTTAAAAATTACTCCGCGATGGAATTCCCTCTAGATCTAATCTACAAAGATATGGTTTTCATCTAGTCGGGATTCCCTCTAGATCTAATCTACAAAAATATGGTTTTCATCTAGTCAGAATAGGCTCTCAAACAGCTGAACAGTTAATGCTCAAATTTTAACATTACTTTTGTGTATTACTTGTGCATGTTTTAGGAACATTTTTTAATTTGAAAAACATTTTCTTTCTTTAAACACAATTTCATTGCGATTGCCGCCGAACCCCACACTTTTCGGTAAACTACAAAGTCCGCGAAAAATCTGTCACCGTTGACCCATCCATGCCCACTGTCCCCAGTCCACCGCTGAACAGACAATGCTCAAATTTTAAGCTAGATCTAGATCTAGCTTAAATTTTTTCCTTTCTTTTTTCAGCACGTTAAAATTCTCTCTCTTAGATCTAGCTCTACATTTAGACCTAGATCTAGAGATAGATCCAGAGCTACTCTAGACCTACTAAATATGTTGTGACCGAGGTTTGGTTGGATTAGAATGATAATCTGCTCATTGAGTGGGATGTCAGCTTTTTTATGCTAACAATTACATTGTCATGCTTTAATAACAACCTGCTCCTTGAGCGGGCATTCAGTTTTTTTATGCTAACAATTAGATGGTCATGCTTTAATAACAACCTGCTCATTGAGCGGGATTCAGCTTGTTTTATGCTAACAAATACATTGTCATGCTTTAATAACAACCTGCTCATTGGGTGGAAATTCAGCTTGTTACAAAAATAAACACAACATTGATTCAATAGTTTATTGATTACATTCTTCTCTCTAGAATTCATTCAAATAAGACATCACAATCATATTTGAAATTCACATTTATTATACGTTTTGTTACTGTTCGTCGAGGTATAACAATATTATGATTATAGCACTATTAGCACTTGAATGAACAAATAGTGAACCCTGTTAGGTTGCTTAAGGCGCTCACAAGTTTGTGCCACTGTACAATAACCTCAGTCATTAATTTCCATTCAAGTACTATAATCATATATTACTAAACCCCTTTCCATTCAATAAGCTTGGTTGCCCCTGTGCATTATTCTCCAATAAAAGCACGACGTCAAGTGATGTCATGGAAACTCCGTGGAGAAATCTCATGAAATGAAGAACCCTCAAGAAAGAATAGATCTGCAAAGATAGCTCGATAGCCCCCATTTCCGTCTGAAGCCCGCCCGCTTCGCACAGATCGCACAGATCGAAGTGCACATACGCGCGTGTCTGCAGTAAACAAACCAGCCAGTTAAGTGATATTGTTATTGCCTACGTATGCACATTCCATCACCCCAACTTGCCTGGACCTCATTTAATGCGTGTCTACATCTATGTACATACACTTATTTATTCATTACTACAACTTCAACTCTTTACCCAAATGCTCAATTTGTTGTAATTTGGAACAATATTTGTTAAAGCAGTATCTTTGTTTGATAATTTAGCCCTCTATTGATTAACGTATATTTTCATGATACCGTACTATCTTTTTGGATTGATTTAGGATTGATTATTAAAATTTTCTTTTAGCACAAATTAGCCCTTCTGGCCTCTCCTGCACTGATTTATGAACCTGTGATGTGGCAACTCTCAGGGACGTGTTTGCACTATATAAGGCCTATATAAAAGGGGATGAGTTGCCAAGATGATGAGAATGGCAGAGCCCATTGATCGGCACTGGTACACCCCGTTACAGCGCTACACTGTTATTCTTATATTTGTATTTGTTTTGTTCTTGTGAACATGGATTGCAATTGCAATGCAGAGAATAATGAGATTACAACAATGACAGACACGATGAACAGTGATGACATTGATGTCCATGTAAGCGCAAATGAAACTGCCATTGAAGTTCAAAGAACAGAAACGACAGCAGTTAGTGGTGTTCTGCAATGAATTGCCCTAATGAACGATATAATTTCACCCGATCTGTCCTATGTTCGTTTCCCCAATAGATGCAAAATTGATGTAGGAAATGGGTCTTTTACTGACATTGACAATATTTGCTTGAAAAATCAGCGGCCGCTCTCCTCACTGGAAACGTTTTTTGTTCGGAGCACTTTGAGAATTCTCAATTCTACAAGGCAAAGAAGAACCAAGTGTTTGTACCTAATAAGGCCTATTGTAAAAGAAAGGGAGTTGCCAAGAACAAAGCAAACGTTTCAATGATCGGCACTAGCCATCAACCTCTCCAGTTTTGCAAATCCTCCAATTTTCATCATAGCCTTAAGAGTTAAGAATTGCATTTCTCACCAGATAATGGTTGACAATATTCTTTGAACAATAGATTGCAATTGCAATGCAGAGAATTCCCTGAAATTACAACAATGAAAACAGATCAATGCCGATTTTTGATGAGTGACCAAAATATAAATTCGCAAAATAGAAGATCTGGTGCAACTTGAAAACAGCAGTCATGGCTTACATAAGTGGCTACTTATTGAAAACAGTTTCCGACATCCTGACATCTGTAATGCCCGCAAAGCTGTGTTGGAAGAAAAGATAACCCTAATGAAATATGTATTTCCTTATGAATGTAAAGACTTACAGCAGCTGCAAAAATGAAGACTGGGAGAGCCAAGCTTTTACTTGTAGGAGAATGGGTTATTTTAACATTTCAAACCCTTGACAAAGATAATCTTGGAAAGAATCCCAAGTGAAGGTTCTGGAATTGCAATGTACCCAACGGAAACGTTCAATTTGTCATTGTGACACCGACGATGTTGTCAATTTACAAGCTCACCATCAAAATACATCAAGAATTGAAAATCAGAAACAAGACACCATGAAGTATTGTAGCCAAGAAAGCGAGCTAAGAAACTACAAAAACTACAGCTTGATGAATTCCTGATAGATTTAACCTCAAGACACAGAAAACAAAGAAATAAACACAGCCGGCCAAACCTTTTGCAATGCCTTGCATGGCGGTCCAAAGTCCAAACTGGTTATACTTACATGTTCAATATGCATGTTCATGTATTCCTGTCTGCATAACAGGACGTCAAAGTGGAAAAGTCACATTGAATCGAATTTCAGGGGACCAATTTTCATTTAATGAGACTCATAAAATATATAGTGTCATGCATTATCAGTCTGTCTGCAGTCTGTTTGTCAATGCCGATTTTTGAGAGTGACCACCACTCACTCTCTCTCTCTTCATCTCTTCGCTGAAAATAGAAGATCTGGTGCAACTTGTTTATCTGAAGGTTTTAAAACTCCCCACTAAAATAACCTAAATCGAAGAAATCAAAAATGCAAACTGAAAAACCGCTTTATATCATTATGAAAAGAAAGGTAGAAGAGACGGTAATAATATCAAAAGACTACCTTATTAATCATATTATTAGATCTAATGATGATGATGATTATTATTATAATAATATGATAATAATAATAATAATTATTAATAATATTAATAATATTATCCTAATAATAATAATAACAATCAATAATAGATACTAATAGTAGTAGAGTATGATCAATCCCTGGACAGTCAGTGCATTTTTTGAATTATGACAGTTTTAAAACCTTCAGATAGTCTTGTTGCAGAGCATTGCAGAACTATATGTTCGGTTGTCTCTGCTTTTTCGTGACATCGAGAGCAAACTGGCGAATCTCTCAGCTGCCATCTGTGCATATTATGGGCTGTTCTGGTATGCCCAGTCAATAATCGGTTTGAGCTGACCCAATATTTTCTTTCCGTGTCAAAGCCTGGAAGTCTGGAGGTTGGATCATCGATCAGTTGGCCACCTTGAGGGGAATCATCTGATCATTTAGATCGTATCTGGCTTGTTCTGACTGATAAAATGGTTTCCTTGATCGAAGTCTTGATGTTTTTGGAGCATCGTTATTATTATTATTATTATTATTATTATTATTATTATTATTATTATTATTATTATTATTATTATTATTATTATTATTATTATTATTATTATTATTATTATTATTAGACACTTTCATTTCGATTGATGCCCACACATGCCTCGGTATGCAGACAGACTACAAACGTAATGTGTTTTCCAACAAGATCTTTTAAGGTGTCTAATTAATGATATGACTTGATTTTTAATATCTAAATTTCTTAATTCTTTAACTTGTAACATTTTGCCTCATTAGATATTTGAGAGGTGATCTATTTAAATAAAGTCAAAGTTTAGCATATACAATGTCTTTGATTATAAAAATGTACACCTACAGATTTTGACGCGGAGAACTTTCAACCATTATCAGCTACCTATTTTAAACATATTGATGCATTATTATAAGGCAGAACTATGGAAGGAAGATTGGATGGATTGAAGACAAACGCAAGAGAAAAGGTATGCCGCCTTTGTACTATAACAGAGATTTGTTGCCTTCTTGCCTCTTCGATTGTGGCGGAGATTTCAGGGTTCGTAACTGACTAACATTTCTTACGACTGTCTAGGTAGAACATAAAATACCTAAAGAAATATAAATGTCCGTAAATATTTGTAATTGTATGCATAATGATTATATAGTCAATGTGTCAATATTCAGTATTCCTAGAGTTGGTAAATCTGAAAATGGTTTTTGGAGCAATCTCTCGAAAAGAGTTTAGAAACATTTCTTTCAGAATAATATTTCGATCGCGTATCAACCAGATCAGATCACCCTATTAAAACATGCTTAATAATTAAAAGAAAATCACAGGAGTTACAGAAAGACTTGTCATCGTGGGTCAACAGCTAACCTTTCGTGAGCCACAAGTGACCAATATGGAGGCGGTTTAACAGTAACACGCTCTCCTCCTTCCTATTTCCTACGTTTACATGGTCCCACGCTTCCTGCCAAACTGCTTTAATATAGTGTTTGGTTAAAACATTGAAATCTGCGAAATCGAAAGAAGCATTACGGTTAACATCTTTGGAACGTGCCTCTTTTGCTATATTATCGACACTTTCATTTCCATTGACGCCCACTGTGATTTCCAACAAGATTTTTTAAGAGGTGTGTAATTTGTGCTATGATTTGGTTTTTGATATCTCAGTTTCTTCTACCTTGAAGGATAGATCGACTTTCTGTCCAGATTTTAAAATTTCGATAATTCATCGACAGCTTAATAGGGTGCAATTCAGCGTTGAAAATTGAATTACTATCTTTTAGATGCACACTCTTCGAGGATTCTGGATGATCCTGATAATAAATGGCATCACTTACCCTTTCCCTTTCTTTCGAACCACCTGTTTAAATATGGCAACTTTCAGGGAAATTATTTTGCATCTCTGTAAAAATTCTGTTAGAAAACAAGCAGGCTTGTTTTGTCTTTTGGGATTTTGGATAATGAAAAATTGAAATTTATATTGTCTGTGGTGGGGGGATCGAAAAGTTACTATAATTTATTTCCTTGTAATTTGTTTGCCTGTATTATGGGGATAAATCAAATACCGAATGGTGGGATAGTTTTGGATGTGTCAAATATCTCAAAAGGGGAAGCTTCAAATACGATTTTTTAAGTAGGGTTTTGGAGTAGTGACTTTAATTTTAAATAGTAGTTCATTGACAGTTTTAAGCGTCAGTGATGTAAGGGTGGTACAAAGGCTTGAACATAATAAAGGCTTTTGGGACCAAATTAAAGTTCCATATAAATTCAGGAGGGTCACTTTGTCGACACCCTAAGTTGTGTGACCCTCAACTCGCAGAATATTTAGAGCCCTTTGGCAATTTTCCTTCAGACTTTGGGGAAAAAAGGATATTTTGCTGTCAAAGATGGCGCCTTAACATTTTGCTTCATTAGATATTTTGTGAGGCGTTTTGTTTAAATAAAGGCAAGGTTAGGCATGTACATTTCTTTGGTTATGAAAATGGACAAATAGCTTTTTGATGTGGAGAAATTGAAACCATTCTCAACTACCCATTTTTGAACCTTGTTCATACACATTTGCATTGATCTTTCCAGGCATGGGAATTTGTTTCCTTCAATATAGATTGAAACATCATCTTCAAAAAGAGAGATGATTGTACATGGTAAGCAGTACCTTCGTAATATTTTGTATGTTTATATTCAACAAAACAGGGGAAAGAATGATGTCCTGTGTAACGCCATTTTCCTAGGTGAAATCGTTAGACGGCGTACCTTAATTTAACTTTAAAGTGGCGTTTTGATAGGAACTCAGAAATAAAGATAGCGAGGTATTAAGGTTGAAAAGATCTGTAAGAATGCCACGTTGCTAAGTCGTGTCGTAAACCTTTTTCAAGTCAAAAGAGACAGCCAGGATCTGTCTTTTTCGAGCAAAGGCCTTCCGAGTGAAGCTTTCCAATCGTATTAGACAGTCATGTGCACTGTGGTGCTTGCGAAAGCCGCATTGGATTTCAGAAAGAAGAGCATATCTTTCCAAGATCTAAAGAAGGCGGTTATTTATTGCCATCGTTGTTATCTGTGACCGGATCAAAGGACAAGTGAGACGAGCCAGTTGTAACATCAATAACTACCCCTGGGTATACTTTTAAATCCTTTCCAAGAAAAATCGAAGAGGAGGAATCGCAATAATATTCCGAAGCTATCATGCGTCCAAAATTGTTGAATCAAAAACCCTAAACACAACTCCTTTAAATCAGCCACCATTTCATTCAACTTCGACGATTGTGCAAGAACATTTATCTGCTTATACAGGCCACCAAAATTACTGAAAAACCATCGCCTATACAGATTTGATTTACATGAATTCACAAACAGAGCACTCACACAAAATTTTCTGGACCATTTCAATTTTGCTCACCATTCTGATGCTACATCTTCTCATGAAAGAACGTAAGGCAGACCTCAGCGGCCTATCAAAAGAAGTCGTGTCCTTAATTTTTTCAAAAAATGGACTATCGCAACGCATTCATTTTGGCATCCTTTTGAAAGGCTGAGAAAGCTGCAGAGAATTCAAAACTTCGCTGCCAATGTTGTTTCTATAAAGAAAAAACGATCACGTCTCACCACTTCTCCACTTCGTTCAGTGGCTTCCCGTGAAGCAAAGAATTGAATGTAAAAATGGTCAAATTGACATAGAAATGTCTTAGTGATTCTGGGCGTCAGTATCTAACTGACATTTTACATAAAATACCTCCACAAGAAACTTACGCTCCTCCAAGGAGACAATTTTGAAGTGTTCTGAGAATATGCTTTAAATCCCATGGTCAACGAGCTATTGAGTTTTATGACCCAAAAGTCTGGAACAGTCTGCCTCGGGACACCAGAACAAAGAAAACCCTCAAATCCGTAAAAGGAATAATTGAAATACCACCTCTTCTTTTTTAATAAATATCCCAAGTTGTATAGTTATTTTGATTTTGTACTAAACGCCTCTCCTCATTTTATTTAAATTATTTTATTTCCGTTGATACTACACAATACTATACATCCCGTGTGTAAAATTATATTCCAGTTGGACTGCCAACTGCCATCCTCTCTTGTACTGTGAAATGTCACTGCAAAGCGCTCAGAGGTTCATCTAGTATTGATTACGAGCAATAAGAAATTAATATTATTTTTATATTATATCTATTTATCTGTCAAGCTTATTTCTGTCTATATTCCTGTATACCTTTCCATCTGTTCATGTGACTTACTATCTATGTATACAGGGTACTGTTCTCATGCCTAACTAGTTATTCATATACGTCATTATTTATCAATCTATGTGTCTTTATATATTCATATACCAATCTATAAACATTCTACTGAAATCCTTGCATGTGCACTGTATCTCTGGGAAGTTTAGAGTGCCATTTTATAATTGCAATCTACATTTAGTAGATCCCTTTAAAAGGACTGGCACTGTTCCTCAGGACAGTTTAGGGTGCACTTAAGTTTCTTGCATTTCACAAAACGCATTTCCTTTTCTTCCAATGTCTCCATAAAGATTTTCAAAACTGTGAGCTTTTTTAATCAATTTATGTACTAGTTGACCACAAAAAAACAACCTTTACCCAAAGAAACAATTATAACTTTGCAATATTGGCCCAAATCGCACTAAAACGGAACGGATGTTAGTTCATTCATACGCATTTTGTGTATTACTACTCTCAAACTTCTCAGTTATGACACCTTTAAATATTTAGTTCTCAAGCAAACAAAGAGCTTTGTTGGGATAACGTTTTAGAGACAAATTCACCTAAGAAAACTCGGGCTCTGTTTGCTAAACTATCAACTCAAAGAAAAATCTCAAATACCATGAATGTCTTAAAATGGGTAAATGACTTTAAGGAATATGGCTCAGGAGAAAATAAGAACAAAACGTCTGAATCAAGACAAAGACAGCAGATGTCCACTGACAGTGAGGACTCCTGACAACATCGCACTCGTGAACGATTCTGTCAGTCATAGTCCAAAGAAGTATAATCGGCGCACGGCTAACACAATTAAATGTGCAAGGAATTGGTAAGAAGGGTTTTAAAATTCAATCTGCACTTCAAACCATATAGCATTGAAATTCACCAGAGACTCTCCGGTCAAATCACTGATGCTCAGGTAGCAATGCGATTGATTCTCATCCAAGATGCAAGATGACATCGGGTTTAATGACAATGTGTGATTCAGTGACGAGTCCCTTTTTCTGAATGGCTACGTCAATAGTAAAAAAAAATCATGTATTGGGTCTATTCTAAACTCGACGAAGTGTAAAACGCCTGCATACATCTAAGGTCACAGCGTGGGTACCAATCAGTCTTCTTTTTTCATGGACGCTGACAAGAAGACAATAACCGTCACCTCTAAAAGATACTTCGCATTGCGCGTCAGACAGTTTCTTGCCCGTAAAGGATGGCATGTGGACTATGGCCTGTAACTCTTTTGTAAGCTTGAATTATGTGCTTAAACTTAAATACAATTGATGTGGTGAGACATGTAATGAGTATGTGAAGTTTGTTTTATTGTAACTTTGATACCATCACTTTTAAGGAAATTTCTTTGGGTAAAGGTTTGTTGGGTCACCTGGTATACGTTTCTATTTTTATACCTATCTACTTATTTATCAATCCCTTTACGTTTTTCTCTTTTTGTCTTTCTATTCATCTACCAAATTATAAACATTATATTGAAATCATTTCATGTGCACTGTGTCTCTGGGAAGTTTAGAGTGCCTTTTTTTAATTATTGCAATCTACATTTAGTAGATCCCTTAGAAGGGCTGGCACTGTTCCTCAGAACAGATTAGGTGCACTTAAATGCCTTGTGTTTCACAAAGACTCAGTTCGTCTTTTATCATTGTATCCATAGAGTTTTTCAAAACAACAAACTTCTTTCAATCCATCTACGTATATGTTTCTAATCTTCCACCTATTTACTTATTTATCCATATCTTACGTATCTCTCCATGTGTCTTTTATATTCTTCTACCAATCTATAAACATTCTGTGGCGTTCCCTACTCTCCAACCCAATCTCGTGTTATGTGTCTTGTCATCGTCTTACTTTTATGTGTGTATCTTGGTGTGACGTCACGTCTCTATTTCCGGTAGACTTTGAACGTAAATAAAGAAAGCCAAGTGCTAACTTCTACCTACTACGTTTGTCTTAGTCCATTAGCTACATTGGTGACCCCGACGTGATCCTTTCAGTTTTAAAAGGTAACAATGTCTGTACAAACAATTTGACCAATATTCTGGACCACTTGTCCTCTGCTTGGTTTGCCCAAACCGAAGCACAGTTTGCTCTGCGAGGGATAACAGCAGACGAAACGAAGTATTACCACGTGGTGGCATCGCTTGACCCGGCTACAGCATCAAGATCGCTAGCTATCATCACCTCACCACCTCTCGACTGTAAGTACGCCACTATCAAATCGTTCCTCACAGACGCGTACGGATTGTCAAAGGCAGAGAAAGCAGCCACTCTGCTTGACATCAAGGAGCTAGGTGATAATAAACCATCCGAAATGATGGACAAAATGCTGGCTCTCTTAGGAGACCACAAGCCATGCTTCCTCTTCCGCCAAATATTCATGAGGCTATTGCCAGAAGCCATCCGTACCCCCTGGCCAACTCGCTTAACAGTAGCGACTACAGAGCGCTGGCAAAAGAAGCAGACAACTTGTACACCTCTCTAACAACAACGATGAGAGTGTGCTACATCGGAACCGGTACAGCCGCTCACCGAATTAGCAGACGTTGATACCATTTGCTGGTTCCACAAGACATTTGGATCAAATGCCAGGCGCTGTAACAACCCATGCACGCATTTCAAGAACTTCAGGATAAAGAAAAACCAGGGAAACGGAAGAGCGGGTCAGCAGTAGAAAACCCAGCTGTCGGCCCGCCTTGTTATGCCACTACAATGCCCCCAACAACATCAGAATCAACTGTGACACAACTTTTCGTTCCTGACGGTATCTCTAAAGACGTTTCCTGGTAGACGCAGGCGCCCAAGTTTCTGTGATACCTGCATCAGTGGCGGATAGAGTGTCAGGAGCAACAGGATCTCCCTTGCAAGCAGCCAACGGCTCTTCCATAGCGACATAATTCTAATGACACAATTTCGTGTCCCTGGGAAGTTTGGCATGTGTTAGCAGTAAACGAAGATTTGATTAGTTAATTTTGTATCGGGTTAATGTTAAGTCTGAAAATATTGGGTTTGTCTAACATAAGATTCGTAACTTATAATTAATGAGACAGGACTGTGTGGGCTTCCTTTTACAATACAGAATAATTGATCAAATGAATTATTATTCAGATGATTATATCTGAATACTAACTGGATTGATTTTTAATTGTTCAAATTCGTAAGGTTTCTTCTTCAGCTGCCTTTGCATTGCTATATTTATTCAGTTAAAATCATTATAAAAGAGCTTGCTTGATGTTGAAAATATTTTTATCTTTCGTTTGATACCATTTTGGTGAAATTTGACTTGGACTGTTTTTATGATATAAGCCGTTAACAGTAGGAATTTAATTCTGACGCTCATTATATACCAGCTGACCAGAAAAACATGCAATCCACTTACGTTCAACAACATGGAGGACGTGTTCTAAACCAATTCTTGTTGTGGATCTAAATTCCTTGAATTCTTTTTGTATATTACTATTACTAGTATGGTTTGAGAACGCTTTCGTGTTATATAAGAATGTGGAGCTAAAACAACAACACTGTAGTCTGTAGGGTATTATTTGTATGTATTAATTGGAAAACAAGTCGGGATCTAAATCGGGAACCTACTCAAGTGTGGATTTTAGTATCTCTTTCAAATCTATAACGAATTAAACTTTCGCTGTGAATCTAGGTATCTATCCATCGATGTTCACAGTTGTAAAAGGATTCTCTCATTGACGATTACTCATCATTTATATCGATGCTATGTGATCAGTTATCTATTTTAAAAGATGAATTAACCAAGGCTTTCGATAATAAGTTCAGTGTTTTCTGCAGATTTACTACTGCAATCTAAAGTTGAAAATCAGAAGCCAAAGCCGGATATGCTATCCTTACAGGTTGAAAATACATCATTCCAAAATGAAATCAAACTAATCAGTTAGAGACAAAATGAAGTGGTACAACATAGGAAGAGAAACTCCACTAGAAATGTTGGATTCCGTAATTCATCGAAATATGAATCAATTGATTGGATTGAATTTAGATCTTTTCTATTATGATCTGTATCTAGACATTCGTAACGTCGATTTTGATGTGATTCATACAACCAGTGAAGACAAAAATGGTGAATTATAGTTAAATCTGTTTTAGTCGTATCACAAGGATCGAACTAAAGGCCCGAAAACTTCTCAAGGGAACTAGCACCTCACTTACAGAAGATATCACGGCACTTAATCTTTAATTTTCGCCGTGCTCCAATGATGAACCAAGGATGAAACGTGACAAGGTTCCAGATGAGTGACGCCATCGACAAATACATATCCGAATTGCGCCTGTATTGAAAACTTGCTGTCTTTCGGAAATGAAGTCAGAACATCACATGTGGCACAAGGACACTGTCGGCTATATGGAAGAAATAGATGAGGACTCAAAGAAATGAGCGAAAAAAGGCGAGAAAAACATTCAAGAGAGCAGAACTTAAGATCTGTTTGGAACATTGCATGCAGATCTCAATTATGGACATTAAAATAAGATTGGCACATAGCAAAGGCATTTTCGTCTTGATTGCCCCAGTCGCAGAAACTCAGAACTACGACATCAATTGTGTATGCATTTACATCGACGGGCAGCAAATGCCCAGCAAACCTTTCCAGTAATGCTTCAATGCAAGAGAATGTGCTCAGAACTACCAAATCATTTTTGGAATTCTAGGCAGGTTTGGGCAAGACGAGGAAAATGAGATATGGTACAGTGACTATCCTTCCTAATTCGCCTTTGACATAACTTCAGATTTGGATGTTGGAGGAGGAGGAAGAGGACCTGTCCGAGTTTAGTCGGTAACCCATGGCAAAGTCAGAACAGACGTTTCACTTTGCCAAATTTTAACTGAACACCATTAATAGCAATGTCAGTGCTTAGGCCAAAGATGATAACTTGATTGAAATCATCAGACTCGTACTGTTCTCTTTGATTACAGTGCCTGAATCAATGCATACAACAGAGCTTATCTCAATCATGAAGAGTGACCCTTGCATATCATACATGGCGTTAATCCAATCGATATTTTACTTATGTCTGATTGGATTGAATATCCAGCCTAAGTTTTCAACACTGCGCCCAGTACCCAAAGGAGAGCATTAGGTAGCTGTGTTTCTAAATCGTCAGAAAAGTAAATATTTCGACTCTTAGGGTGTGGCCACACGTCTAGCCGTACAACTAGCTCGCTAAATAGCGAGCAGTGAGCATTAAAGCTCGGTGTCCACACCACTAGCCGCATTTTTCAAGCTACTAGCTCTGCTACTAGCTAGACCTTGGCTCGTGGTGTGGACGGCCAAGCGAATAAAAGCGAGCTTAGGCGTTCGCCTGTGGCTCACTTCTCGATCGAGTGTCATTTTGGTAGTGAATAGATCTAGTTACCAAGATGAACGCTAGAAAAGACATTCTTTTTGACTGATGTTTTAGAATTGTCCCCTTACATACGGCAATGCATTCTTTTTAGTGATAATAGAGAACATTGGGTTCATCCCATCAATATCCAAAGAAAAACCCAGCATAGAATTTCATCACCTGATGCCTCAACTCAAACAAGACTGTGACAGATTTCATTCATACTTTCGAATGCTTCCAAGTACATTCTCGGCAATTCTTGCTCTTGTTGAAGCTGACATGATCAGAAGATTTATAATTATCGTCTGTCAAGAGCCAGGTGTTGTGTCGAGTGTGCATTTGGGGTTCTAGCAGCAAAATGGCGAGTATTAAAGACAACCATATCAACACAAATTGATACTGCTGTCAAGATAGTCCTTGCTACTGTTGCATTGCATAATGCAATCATTGAATTGGAAGGTCTGAGAAGAACAGAATCAGAGCATGAAGGATGGGATGACACATTAACCCGATATGTTGATAGGCGGGTGGGACACTAGCAAGGCCGACCTGGACGACATGTGACATGGGTAAGAGAGCAACTCGTACAATACTTTGTTGGTCCTGGTACTGTGAGTTGGCAAGACAATTACGCTTAAATCTGTGCCCTGTGCTCTGAAAATGACTCATATTGTCATTTTACATTGTAACTTAAAATACAGTTTGTTTGACATGTATCAAAATAAAGATGTTTCACATGATGAAGATAAGGTTTCACATATATCAATATGAAGATCTTTCACATAATAATATTAATATGAATATAATGTTGTTTCACATCATCAAAGTGCATAGAGAATGGCGTTGGCTATGTTAAGAGTAATATCAATAATTGCATAATCATAATGTATAAAAGTATGAAAATAACATACTCTATATAATATATGTATACCAGTACTGGTATTTTATATCAGAACAACATAACCTACTTTACTCTAATTTGATTACTCGGATCGATAGCAAACTCAGAGCATTCCTTTTTTTTAAAGGATTGTGTAAATACATGTATGTACATTAGAAAACAAATATAAATCCAGATCAATAAAAGACAAATAAAACCTGATAGCCCGGTTGCTTCTGATATCTCTTAAAACATCTTCGCTCTGATGTCCCTATTCATGAAATCATGGTGATGTTTTTTTCCACAGTTGTGGTCTTTCTTGTATTCAAGAAATAAATTCAAAAGTTTTATCACTGTTCATTTTCAGTTTCAGAGTTTATTTTTATACAACTTGCTTTCAAAAGACTCAATGGATTGTGAGTGAATGCTAACTTGCACCTTACCAGTGCAATGATGACTCCGTGCCGTGCCTTGCTTTGCCTTGCCTTGCCTTGCGAAGGGAAAATTCGTCCAATAAAAAATATTCATGGTTTCTTTAATTGTTGATGAAAACCAAATTCTTTCTGCTTCGGACTTGGCATAATATTTGGTCGCTCGTTTCAAAAATGCCATCAGATTTTGGATCCGATCAATCCCCATGGAGATATTGGCAGTGGAAAGAACTGTCTTGTTAGGCCCAGTGACGTCATTCATCCTGCCTGGACGGTGAACGCTTGTCGGCACGTGGGGTCACGTCGACCACAAAACCAAGCTTGGGCTTTGAGCAGTGGTAAATGGCAAGCGATTAACCGCTGCTCAAAAGCTTGAAACGATAGCGAGCTAGTAGCTTGTGGTGTGGACACTTCCTTTCATTCAAGGCAATCTTTACGACTGCTCAGGTATAGCGCAGCTCAAACCCAGCTCAAAGCTTGACGTGTGGACGCACCTACAGACGCACATCACAACACAAGGTACAGACGGTTTTGTAAAGTCATTCTCAAAAATCATTAGTTAAATCTTTTTCTATTCTAAGGACTCAATTGAACTGTTTGTGAACATTACTGTCTTTATTATTTGAATTACAGATGCCGTGAGATTGACTTGAAGGAGATAATTTTACATTTTAATGACTGTAAAATATAACAATCAGTCAGTTTATGACCTTATTACTACTTTAGTTATGTTCATTGCTGATTCAACAAGATCCATTGTTGACTTTGAAATTTGAATCAAATGTTGAGCGAGAGAAAACATGCTTTTGGATTTCACTGTCGCCTTTATTTTTGTTTGGGTGGCACTACTAATGAATGAATGAAAGAAAGCGACGTCATAATTTGTAGCTATGATATTTCAATATCGTTCTATCGTTCATTTCAATTTCTGCTTCCAAATAACAAGACTATCTGAAACAATCCCAAAGAACATGGCTTAAATACAAATCGTGAGGAGAAAAAATCAGTGAGAACAATTTGATCATGGCATACACAGAAATTTGCTCAAAGAAACTACTTAATGTAGTACAAGCGAAATGCTTTGGTTGCACTGTCGATCACCCCAGCCAAATACATCATGATGTCTGTCTGATGCTGTCTGGCAAGGACAGAATTATCATTGGACTGATCTTTTCTTTGAAGCCATAGATCAGGATGCAGTCATCGCCAATCGGTTACAAAGTTTACCCAAGGAGACAGCTTTTGACGAGATCAAACAGTTTCTAGACATCAAGTATCGATAGAAACCATTGGCTTTCACAGAAACTAAAAAAGAAAGTTTACAGAGATCAACCGTCCGAAAACCTTATTCTGTCTTTATTAGACTTCAGACATCAAACTATGTTTACATTTGAACTGTTTGTCTATTTCGTCCTTGAATGTTTGCCATCTTCTCACGATCAAAACAACGTATTCGCAACAAGTCGTATCCCAAACGAGTGACTTCCCTGCGAATAGGGGAATAGTGTAATTCCGTCTGGGCGCTTGCTGTCGCCCCGGTCGAGTCCTACCGGTTCAAGCTGAGATGGTACACCGGACGCATCGAGACCTCTCTTAACGATGTCGTTTAGGGCAGCGTGACGTGGTAAGCGGCATGAACTAAATTTAGAGGATAAGGATGAACATCAACTCCGTTGATCATCTTGCCACATCTACAACGTTGGGCCGCACAGACACTTAAACCCAGGCGTTGGGCGATGCATATACGAAGACACTCACCACTGAGTAGATTCCTAATGGCAGGCGAGGAGAAGGCGTTGCGTTATGAACCACTGCCAGGATGAGTTGCCGCTACAAAACAAGCCAGTCGATGCTGGTTGAGTGAGAGTTTTGTAGCGGCCACATTAGCCACGCAAGCGATATCATCCCAACTGCGCTGTTTATGAGGCTCACTGGGGATGTCGAGATTCGTATCTAGCCAACAGAAGAATTGTTCACTCTGTTCGAGTACCAATGGGTCCGAAATGTTGGCGAGTATACTACCTACGAGTTCTTCACATGCAGCCGTTGAAGAGAGGTAAGCGGGCAGTGAAAGGTCCAGTGTCCTGCGGAGAGCGATCACTCCGTGTAGTATTGGTAAATTTGCCTCTTTCCACCCAGTGTCATCAAAGGCAACGTTGTATATCTTCTCAGCACACGAATGGAGTACTTCGTCGCACAGAGACAATGACCTCCTTTCCTTATAGCAAGGTGAGCTTCGAAGGGTGAACAAAACTCCCGGCGAGGCAAAGCTGTACTTTAAGAGAAACAGGGCTTGGTGCGGTTCTAGTAGGGTTAGTCTATGCGCCATGGACCTAAGTTTCGACGTCTTGAGCTTCAGATTCCTCCGGACAGCCGGGGCAGAAATAGGCGAACCGAGTATCTTGTTGCGATACTTTCTCTGCAAGCTGTCTCTCTGTTGCAGCCACAGCGCCCGGAATAATCGCCCAACGAGCCGAAGAGTGGCCGTCGAAACTTTTTGGAGTACTTGGCCCGCTGACCAACTCGTTCCTGCGTACTTTGGGAGGGAAAATTACTGATTCAACGAAGGACCCTCGAGAGACTACATGGCTATTTGAACGCATATCAATAGCCGTTATTAGAGGCAACGCGCGATCAGTAATTGCATCCTCTCGCCTACGTTAGAACAGTGTCAACTTGAACCATGCAATTAATCAACTTTTGACTTGTGTTCACGAAATGAAGAAGAAGAAGAGGAAGAAGAAGAAGAAGAAGAAGAAGAAGAAGAAGAAGAAGAAGAAGAAGAAGAAGAAGAAGAAGAAGAAGAAGAAGAAGAAGAAGAAGAAGAAGAAGAAGAAGAAGAAGAAGAAGAAGAAGAAGAAGAAGAAGAAAGAAGAAGAAGAAGAAGAAGAAGAAAGAAGAAAAAGAGAAGAAGAAGAAGAAGAAGAAGAAGAAGAAGAAGAAGAAGAAGAAGAAGAAGAAGAAGAAGAAGAAGAAGAAGAAGAAGAAGAAGAAGAAGAAGAAGAAGAAGAAGAAGAAGAAGAAGAAGAAGAAGAAGAAGAAGAAGAAGATGAAGAAGAAGAAGAAGAAGAAGAAGAAGAAGAAGAAGATGAATGAGAAGAAGAAGAAGAAGAAGAAGAAGAAGAAGAAGAAGAAGAAGAAGAAGAAGAAGAAGAAGAAGAAGAAGAAGAAGAAGAAGAAGAAGAAGAAGAAGAAGAAGAAGAAGAAGAAGAAGAAGAAGAAGAAGAAAAAGAAGAAGAAAGTATTCGCGATGAATCAGAAGTAAATGTACACGTTATCATGCACAAGAAACAGCACATCAACACGATAAAACAAGAGCATCACAGTACTGAAGAAAAAACCACACCAGCTGCCAATGCAATCAGAAAGAAACAGTTAAACCAACAAAAATACGGGGAGAGAGTACACAAATGTCTGTTTTCGTTGTGGTGTAAATTCTAAACACTCACAAACAAGAGTAAACTGCTCAGCACATGGCAGTGCAAGTTACAGAAAGCCCAACCACCGGAGGAAAGTATGCAAAGGCGCCAGAATGTACACATGGTAGCGACAGAATCAGAAACAGATATTTTGATGATTTTAGTCAAAGCGCAATGTCAAGCGACTCGAAATTGAAAAATATTGGCAATATTGACATACGGAACCATATTGTGTCAATCCGCTGAAAACATATATCAAGTTCAAGATTGATACTGTATCTAAGTGTAATACTCTCAGTCTGATTCTAAATCTCTAGCTCTTGGTTAGGCAGTGTTCAAGTCTGTGCTGTCTCGAAATTCAGGTATCCATCGCTATCATCATTGATGATTTTCAACGAGTAAGTTATATAATTTACTGTATAGTTCTTCAATAACATCGGATTGAAACAGCAGGACGTCGTCATCTCCGTCTAGATCTACATGTCGATCGATTAGAAATAGTTTCCTCGCTTTGATATCAGTCTCTAGTGTAAGGATCTAGATCTAGATCTAGCCAGATATAGATATAGAATCTATCTATACCTAGCCCAGCTAGATTATTTCTGTTTCATCTCAGTCTAATATATTGTATCAGTATCACTTTTTAATAGTGCTACATCTAGATCTACACTTTTTCAAAATGCCGAGAAAGTGTTCTGTGTTCAATTGCCGTTCAAAATACGAAAGTGACAAGGTCACAGTCAGTATGAGTATATAAATTTCTAAAGGATCAGCAAAAATGTAAGGAATAGGTGGAAGTTTTGCTAAATAAGATAAATCTAGTTGATGTGACTGAATATGTTTCTGGGCATCTGTTCTTTTCATGAAGAACGACAATAAATGCAGTAGGCCTTATACCAATATGTAAAACGAAATACATTGTATGATAATGGAACCCTAGTCGGTCCCCTCCAAAGCCCAAAGAAAATACACAGCGAAAATAGTTTGTCAATGGATTCTTCAAAAATATTATTATTCGTGTTCTTAAAAATATACTCTTGAAATAAATTCCTCAATTCTATCATCACATTTTATTAAAACTACCTATCGGCATCATGGATGTGACACTGTTAATTCTCAGATCTGAGCAGTTTTCAGTTTTGCATTGAGTATGCGTTTGAGTGTATTTGTCCACCTGCACTCTCTGCTTCTCCTCCTACACTCACCTCTGTTATTGTACATTTTGATTATTTTCAGCCCATCATTTTGGACTCTCCCCCCACCCCAAAACCCCATCTGGACTCACCAAACCCCTCGCTGTCCTCTTGACAGTGTTGTTAGCGAAGAATGTTGTTATGTTGTTTTGAGCCAATCAGCTTTCGTTGGCATGGAATTGTTGCAAGCTAAGAATACTCTGTTATCTTTTTGAACCGATCAGTTTAAAGTCAAACCCGGTTTTCGTTGCCATGAAATTGTTGTGAGCTAAGAATGTAGTTTTGTTTTTTTGAGCCAATCAGTTTGGACTCATGACACCTCCATATTTCCTTCTGATCTACGATATAAATAATCTGGTTATTGACTTGCTCACTCTCTTCTTCTGTGTATGTATCTGGTTGTGAAATATGTGTTTCAGAATTGTCCAGGGAAGACGGTACGGTATTATTAAGTCGACAGTAAGAAATGTTCAGTTTGATACAGACAGTGGGACAATTGAATATATATATTATTAATAAAAATCGTTTTTGAAACTCGAACCGTACAAGTCACCTGCCTTGCTCACTATCACTGGACAGCTGTATCTGTGGGAATGTAGAGTGAGAGAGGCTTGTAAAAAATATGTGATCGTGTGACATTGGCGCCCAACGTGGGGCTGGAAGATTTTTACAACGTGAGGCGCTCATCGGGGCTATAGAATGTACTATTGCATATTCTATCCCATTGGTGCCCAGTGTGGGGCCTTGTCACAAAGAACTGGTCACATTATAGCTCGGAGATTCTGCAACATGAGGCGCTCACATTGGTGTCATAGAATGTACATTGCATATTATATCCCATTGGTACCCAATGCGGGGGCCTGTCACAACGAATCAATCACATTGACGCCCAACTATCACAACGTGGTTTGGCTTGCAGATTTTACAACGTTCACCAAAAAAGATCACCCACGCTGAGAGAAGACATAGATATAACTGTATTCAATTTATCACTCTTTTCGGTGTCAATAGTATCATTTAGTTGCACACAAAATACATCGTCACCTTCGTTATCATTATCAATAACCATTACTGAATTACTGTTCTGCTGGACACTGGACACCCTAGACACCCTGCATATCCTCGACACCCTGGACACCTTGGCGACAAACTATGCCAGAAGACAAAATATACACAACAGCAAGAAGAGCATGGAATACTGAAGCATCCAGTGTTGAATCCATCGTATGGAGTTGAGCCACACTTCATATAGTACAGAACATCGGTCATAGTCAATCTCAAAGATTGAAGTACGGCCAATCGACGGGGGCAGGATGGAAATGCTTCCACAGAAGTTATTATTACCAGTGCAAATCATTCGGAGCTGTCAGTGTTTCAACTCGTTTCGTGTTTCGAATATGACGTGTCAATTTTGGATTCAGCTAGACCCACTGAAAACCCGTGTGTCCCTGAATGGAAATAAGAATGAAATAGCCAGTGTTTCAACTCAACTCGTCATAGAACAGGTGCCAATTTTGGAATCAGCTAGACCAGGTGAAAACCATATTGCCTTGAAGGGACGAAGAATTGGAAAGTGATAATCAAGAATACGTCCTGCAGCCTGGCTCCACCATTCCTACACACCAGCGAAGGAATAATCGTATCTGCCACTGAAGTAACCCAAGCTCCAATCAACCCCCAGACGTCTGAGGGGAAGATAGATTCACGGAAGAACCGCAGCAACATATTATGTCGCCGCCGGTACCTCTACCCAGACAATCTTCGAGACGACGACAAGAGCCTGCCTAGAAAAAGTCAGATGACTTTGTATTCTGCATGTACTGACGCTAAATTGATAATTTTATTTTATGAAAACCAACTATTGATAAAGTAACAAAAAGTAAAGATGCTATCCTAAGAACTTAAGAATTGTAAGACGGGGTAGCGGGTGTATGTAATTCTGTTTTGTCTCAGATCTGAGCAGTTTTCAGTTTTGTATTGAGTGTGCGTTTGGGTGTATTTGTCTGCCTACACTGTCTGCTTCTCCCCTCCTACTCACCTCTTTTATTGTATATCTTGATTATTTTGAGCCCATCATTTTGGACTCTCCTCCCCATCCCCATCTGGACTCACCCCCAAAACCCCTCGCTGTCCTCCTCATGACAGTTGTTGTTAGCGAAGAATGTTGTTATGTTGTTTTGAGCCAATCAGCTTTCGTTGCCATGGAATTGTTGCAAGCTAAGAATATTGTATTATCTTTTTGAACCAATCAGTTTAAACTCAAACCCGGCTTTTCGTTGCCATGAAACTGTTGTGAGCTAAGAATGTAGTTTTGTCTTTTTGAATCAATCAGTTTGGACTCATGATGCCTCCACATTTCCTTCTGATCTACTATTTAATCTGGTTATTGACTTGACTCTCACTCTCTTCTGTGTATGTGCATCTGGTTGTGAGATATGTGTTTCAGAATTGTCCAGGGGAGACGGTACGGTACTATTAAGTCGACAGTAAGAAATTGTTCAGTTTGATAGACAGCGGGAGTGGGACAATTAAATATATATTATTAATAAAAATCGTTTTTGAAACTCGAACCGTACAAGTCACCTGCCTTCCTCACTATCATTGGACAGCTGTATTTGTGGGAATGTAGAGGAGAGAGGCTTGTAAAAAATATGTGATCGTGTGACATTGGCGCCCAACGTGGGGCTGGAAGATTTTACAACGTGAGGCGCCCACATTGGTTATGTGGCTAGACCCTTGATATTATTAATGTTAACTATTTGAGAGGAGTGCTTTTATCATGTCGCTTATTACCAAAATAAGAAAGTTTATATAATCTATATTCTATGCTCGACCTTAATTCCCTGATTGATTTAAATTACCCCTAGTGATAAAAAGATATATCTTGTGTACATAGATCTAGGTGTTTACATTTATCTAAAGCATAATCATGATCGATTCCTTAAGTAAATGTATACACTCATACTTTGGACAGGGTGTATTGAAATTTCCTTCTCCATTTTATATCAATTACTGTCTTTAACGTGCTTTTTTAAAGCAAAAGTAGGAACCAAGTTGTGAACAACTAATTATAATGTTCAGTGACTTTCCGTCAATCATTCATTTAGACATTGAAATGTCATCTCCCATATCATCAAGAATTATCAAGACAATTTTGAAACAGATTTGTTGTCAAAATGAGAGTGAAGACAATAAGAGAAAAATTGAAAAAACTTGCATCAAACAAACTAAGGCACAACTCTAACAGTCATCAAATTCATCAATGTCTACAAAATGCCTTGAGCTTAATGAAAATACGTGTAGTGAAATAAATTTCAATGATTCCTTCTCAAATAAAATATTCCTATATTACTGCAGACTCGTTACTAATAACACAATTTATTTGTTTTTGAATGTTTTATTATGATGTGTTGGTACTAAGCCCTGATAAAAATCGTCGCCCCGTGGCATAGGGGCGATGACGGGAAATCGTAGTTTTGAGCTAGAGAAATTTGAAAATTTGAAAATATTAAAATGGTCATATTTCGCTTATGTACAGATCGATTTTCATCAAAAAAAAATTCTTTGGAGACAAAAACGGGCAATCACAGGAGTGACAGAGAGGCTGGTCATCTTTGGTCAACAGGAAACCCTGCGTGAGTCAAATAATATTGGAGATGACTTTCGTGGCTTCTTTATTATTAAATTTAAAGAGAATGAGCTGGGTTAGATGCGTACGACCCAACCTCGTTCAGTGTTTTCCACTCACGTGACTCAAGTGCAATAATCACATATTATAAGATAAGATAAAATAAGATGTATCGTTATTGTCCCAAACTACAGGCATATTTGCTTGGTGGTACGTCAGGTTTCACAGTAGAACAAAATACACATTATATGTATATTATACAACTGTGATCAGAATTTTCTATACAGCCGTTATTGAAAAGGTAGTAGCCTTTGTCGAAGTGCTTGGGGGAGGAATGCTAGAAAACAGGGTGCATATATTACAGTTCAAGATTTTAAAAAAGCAAAAATTGTTATAGTATAGTGGCAATAATTCTATGAATGTTTAAGAGAGGCTCTAACAACTAGAATGCATTGGTATTGTGTAGTGTTGGCGATAATATAATATTGGCTACAAAGGGGAGAAAAGACATCTTGTATCTCCCATAGGCATTACAAGTGAATTGGGTCTTCTGGGGCCATGTGACAATTTTTAATCGTGTTTGTTTTTTCTTTATCGGTTGACACGCGTGTCATACAGTGTATGATCTCCGTCGCTAAAAGTGACACAAGACCTTTCTCAGATTTTCAACGTGATCAGAGGGAGAGAGAGAGAGAGAGAGAGAGAGAGAGAGAGAGAGAGAGAGAGAGAGAGAGAGAGAGAGAGAGAGAGAGAGAGAGAGAGAGAGAGAGAGAGAGAGAGAGAGAGAGAGGGAGAGAGGGAGAGAGAGAGAGAGGGAGAGAGGAGAAAGAGAGAGAGAGAGAGAGAGAGAGAGAGAGAGAGAGAGAGAGAGAGAGAGAGAGACAGACAGACAGGCAGACAGACAGACAGAGACAAAGACAGACAGAGACAGAGACAGAGAGACAGAGAGACAGAGAAAGAGAGACAGAGAGACAGAGAAAGAGAGACAGAGAGAGAGAGAGAGAGAGAGAGAGAGAGAGAGAGAGAGAGAGAGAGAGAGAGAGAGAGAGAGAGAGAGAGAGAGACAGAGACAGAGACAGAGACAGAGAGACAGAGACAAGAGAGACAGAGAGACAGAGAAAGAGAGACAGAGAGAGAGAGAGAGAGAGAGAGAGAGAGAGAGAGAGAGAGAGAGAGAGAGAGAGAGAGAGAGAGAGAGAGAGAGAGAGAGAGAGAGAGAGAGAGAAAGAAAGAGACAGAGACAGAGACAGACACACACAGAGAGAGAGAGAGAGAGAGAGAGAGAGAGAGAGAGAGAGAGAGAGAGAGAGAGAGAGAGAGAGAGAGAGAGAGAGAGAGAGAGAGAGAGAGAGAGAGAGAGGCGATCGGACTGTCTGTCTGGCAGACATATCAAGCGTGGGAGGGTAAGGGTGACCAGAGCGAGACATCAAAGACTAGTTGAGAGTAGTTGGTTAAAATCTAGATGTGTGTGTGTGACATCTCTCGGAGATGTCTCCGATCTCGTTAAATCGACCTCGTAGACTCAGTCGTCTCTAACTAGTCGTGCAAATAACCCAATCAGCCCATGAAGCAATTGATTGAAACGTTCAATACCCCAAAATTCTGAGATTTACTTTATCTTGAACGGACAGTGTCCAAATCAGTCCACGTTCCTCTGCAACACCATACTTTTTTGCCATCCTAGTATTTTAAAAACAATACTAAATTAAGGACATCAACATTTTGAAGAATTATTATCTACTTATCCGTTCCTATTGCGCAAACCGTTAATCCCTGACAGAGCATCATTCTGATAAATGGAACATTCTCCCATACAAAACGCATTTGATTCAAGCGCTTCAATGTATAATCCATCGTATAAGAATTTATACTGACCTATCTAGGGACATTAACAGTGCATCAATATAGCGGTCTTGAAGCCAGTTTCAAGATCGCTTCAAGTGGATGTCGACCAATGGACAGTCAAGAATGTTAACCAGCTAGAGCTAACCTAGTGACGATCCCGTCTATTTTTATCGGGAGTCACCCTATTTCCTCATGTACGGCATTTCTTTTTGTACGTGGCTCTGTTTCCCCAACAATTTATTAGACTAGGTTAGATCTAAAATATATCTCGGATTCAGATGCCAAAATGCCACAAATAGCTCTTAGTTAGATCGACTTCATGAACTCGGCCGATCTAACTAGTTGTGCAAATAACTCAATAAGAGTCAATAACTGCATTATATAGACTATAGCAACGTCAATGACAACATTGGAAATAGGGTGTGATAATATTTTTGATACCACATCCAGAAGTCAACTTTACTGACGCATAGAGAGTAAAAAAGGGGCCAAATCCATAGGCATGTTAAAGTTGTTGGGGTTTTTTATTAGTCCGGTAGCAAAAGTATAGACAGAAATATTATGCAAATTAGGCGCATTGATATCTCTTTGTTTTCCTCCCGATTCCGTCTGCTGAATATAAAAACACTAGTCGTATCGGTATCGACTAAAACTACCTAGATCTATTCGGTCAATAATTATTAGTCACCTATCAATAAGAAAAAATGTAAAAAAAGCATAAAGCAATAGCATGCCTAATGTATCCAGATTATGAAGATCAGCGCCAAACAGAGACCAAGTCTAGGTCTAGATCATCATGAAATGTTTGAGAAATTGGTTTCAATCAGATTGAATATTATGCAACAGGCCATTTCTTGACCCATTTCAGTTCGCCTACCAACCGAAAAGAAGCATTGAAGATGTATTGCTTAAACTTACAAATAACGTCTATAAACATCTTGATAAATTAAATTGCTACTGTAGAATACTGTTTGTCGATTGTTCCCCCGCTTTTTACACAATTAAACCAAATCGTATTATATACAGATGATGTGTATCTTGTATCGATGACTTTTTTTAAACAAAGACCTCAGTATGTGGAAATCAATGGAAAACAACCAAACACCATAACCATCAACATAGAAATTCCACAGGTATGTGTCATATCTCAAATCAGTTTCACAAATTACTAAAACGAAGAGATCAAGGTAAAATGTCCTGTCTAGACACTCCTCTCTTAAAATGCGCAGATGACACAACCACTCAGTGTCTTATATCAAACAACGAATGCAATTATAGGACAGAAATTTCAAAATTTGTTGAATGGTGTGATACCCATGGCCTGCTCCTAAACATAGGAGAAACAAAAGAACTAGTTATTGACCTCCGCAAGAAGAAAAGCAAGTCTCTCTCAATATAAATATAAAACGAGGAAGTTGAACAAGTAACAGACTATAAATACCTCGGAGTAACAGTTGATAACGAACTGAAGTGGAAAACCCATCTTAACAAGATCTTATAAAAGAAATTGTAGCAAAGGTGTATTTTGTAGAGAGAAAAAAACTCATTCAGTATTCAGTTTAAAATTGCCCCTATAAAACTGTGATCAGAATTTTCTATACAGCCGTTATTGAAAGGGTCGTAGCCTTTTGTCGAAATGCTTAGGGGATGAATGCTAGAAAAGAGGATGAGTGGACAAAACAATACAAATGGCCCCTAAATAGACAACTGCCTTGAAATTCCTCGAAGAAATATTAAATGAAAAAAACAAAAAACAAACGACAAACAACATCCATTATATCAGGACATCTTAAATCTCAAAGAAGGCAGCGATACATCTCGATTAAAACGAAAAGCGAAAGACATTTACGATCAATCTTGTCATGAGGAATAAGATTTTTAAATTCAAAGGCATCCCTATATTTATTTACAATATTGTCATGCATAAAATTTATTTTGATAAAACTGTATCATATACACCTCATCTGTGATAATGTTTATTTACGATGTCTGTATAATCTTGAACTTTACGACATAGCGTTTCACGCTGTCAGAATAGGCTCCCAAACCACAAAACAAAAAACTGTCTGAAATTTCACATTTGATTTCGGCTATCACCAGTTCGTGTTCTGGGTATACAATTATTTGTATGTCTTTTTTTTCATCCTGTTGTATTTGCAAATGACGCTTTCATTTCCGGTAGACCCTAGCAGACAACAATAAGTATTATGTAGGCATATGTCATGTGTGATATTCACTCACTTCCACCCGCCAACTCATTCACACTAATTCAGTGTACATCGTTCATGTGAACAATTCTCATTGATTAATCAAACATTCCCTCTATATCTTTAATCTCTATTCTATGGACTTCTGTTTTTTGGGCGAGATTCAATCACAGTTTGAATAGTTCAAATGAACTTTTCTCATAGATTTTTGCTGAAACTTCCATCAACAGTTTAACAATCAACATTTTAACAGTGTAATCAACAGATTAATTCAACAGTTCTCATGGATTAATTCAAGATTTCCTCTGAAACCTCCATCATTCAATTTCTACCGACGTAGATCTAGATTTAGAGCTAGCTCACGTTTTTTGCCACAATGGTAAGTTTTTTAATTTATAGATTTTTTAATATCTAGATTTCTAGATCTAGAGATAGATCTAGAGCTAGATCTAGGTATCTAGATATAGCTCTAGATCTAGATCTAAATTTAAATTATATCTAGAGCTAGATCTAGATACCTAGATCTAGAAAACTTGACCTAGCTTCTAGGTTTAGATAATAATAATAATAATAATAATAATAATAATAATAATAATAATAATAATAATAATAATAATAATAATAATAATAATAACAATAATAATAATGCACACATTGATATTGCGCCAGCATCTCATATATAGAGCTCTGGGCGTAAAACAAAAAGAAGGAAAAAATATAATATTACTTACTCACTACATACACCATTCGTTAAATTGTTAAATGATACTCTCTAACCAGAAGCATTAAAAACTTTTCTAAATAAATGTCTTCAAGCGTTTCTTGAAAACATCCAGACATGGCGATAATTTCACGTCATTTGGGACATCATTCCTCACCCTGGGACTGAAATGTTGGAAGCTGTGTTCGCTCGCTTTTGAACGACAGCGCGGCTTGTTGAATTGAAGGGCGTTCTTTATCGACTTTATGGTCTTCATAGCTCGTGACGAGACATATGCTGGCGCCACATCGTTTACATTTATATACTATGGATACCGACTTGTACTGCATACGATGGAAAATTGGGAGCCAGTGCAAATCTTGGAGCGCTCCTCTTTTTTTCTGCAGTACAAGACGGGCAGCGTAGTTCTGGAGTTTTTGAACTCCGTTCATTTTTCCAGTTGGAAGGCCAAAAAATAAGGAGTTGACACAATCCAATTTACAAATTGGGTATCTAGATTCGAACTCTAGTTATAGCTAGATATCTAGATCTGAGGTTCTCTAGAATCAAGAGCTCTGAAATGTTTCACTATTATTCTACAGATCTGCGGTTTCCTTTTGTAGTTCTAGAGTCGACCAAGAGGTAGATATAGATCTAGATCTAGACAACAGATCTGCAGTTTTGTTTCGTAGATCTAGAACCGGTCTAAATCATTCAAAAGAGGAAAGAGAAATTATATCCTACTTAAAAAATGGAACATATCGCAACGTTGTTTTCCCTGATGTCTCAGACGGATAATTATGTTATATTACCACACCGTTTTAAGTAAGTTTTCATGTAATCCCCCCCCTCCCCAATTTTTCACAGGGTTTTCATGTAATCGGGGCTGCCCCCCCCTTATTTTCACTTAATTCCCATTTAGAAAAAAAATGGCGGTAATTTGGCCAACCACTTCTGGGTTAAACGGGACATCAGATTTTAAGGAGTACCACCACACCTGGAGCAGTGCCAATATAGTGACATAATATATCTATGTCAATACAAAAAATATTTTTAATGCAGCCACACTTCTTTGTGTTGATCCCGAGCCCAATAAATACAGAGGGACAATATTGTTGTTGATACTGTGTGTGCTATTTCAACTTTTATTCCAGAGCTCTATAAAGTGACTGACATCGAGATTGATGCTACATGACTGTATAAAATGCTTTGTTTGTTCGACAATATGAGGGTGTGTCTATCAAAAACTTAGCAAACTTTATTGGTTTACCTTTTTGCTCACTGGCGTAATCTTCCACTGCTTTGCAATTCATGAAAGATGTGTACAGGTAATCATTTTTCGTTAATTATAAGAAGATTCATATCATAAGGGAAGTATTAATTGCAAAAGTTTCTTAGTCTACTGCCATTTTCTTGATTTATTTATTGAAGGGATAATGTGGCAATCATCGCACTGCATCACTAATGATGAACTCTTTTATGTTGTGTCTTGTGACGTCATTAAATGTTGTGCCTTTTTCTCACTGACTTAAAAGGCTTCCGGTTGTTACAACTAACGAAATAAAAAAACAACACAAAATCCAAACGGTCGTCTTCAACTTTTTCTGTTAGCTAACCGCTACATTGGTGATCCCGACAAGTGAGACGTATTTTTCACCTCTTCAATATTCTACATCAACATGAAATTAGCAACTGTGGCCGTAAAATTGCCAGCTTTCTGGTTGTCAAGCCCAGCGGCCTGGTTCTCCCAGGCTGACGCACAGTTTGCCCTGCGCGGCATAATGGCGGACGAAACCAAATATTATCATGTAGTTGCAACACTGGATACAGACACCGCGAACCGTGCACTGTCAATCCTGACCGCCCCTCTCTCGGTCAACAAGTATTACACTATTAAGCAGTTCTTGTTGTCAGCCTACCAAATGACGGAAGAGGAGCGAGCTCAAACTCTTTTCAATTGACATGGATTGGGCGACAACAAACCCTCGGTGCTGATGGACAAGATGCTCGCTCTTCTGGGAAACCACGAGCCGTGTTTGCTATTTCGACACATCTTTTTACAGCAGCTCCCCGACTACATAGGTGCACCCCTCGCAAATTCTGCTTCCAAACAAAACCCAAGACTCCTTGCTCAAGAGGCAGATCAACTCTTTGTCTCTAAAGTCTATGTCAACACATTTTGACAGTGTGCATCAAGTCAAAGATAGACACACCAGGAAAGCCCCAACAGAACCCCAACCTATGCTTTGCTGGTACCATCGTAAATATGGAAAAGATGCAAAGAAATGTCTACCCCTTGTCAAAAATCCAGCCACAAAGAGCAGGGAAACGATCGACAGGGTCAACAATAAACGTCACATGCGTTGGCCCTGGCAACAAACAACTTTTTGTGACAGATGGACGATCCGGCTCTCAGTTTCTTGTTGACACCGGTGCGCAGGTCTACGTCATCCCAGCAACCTGGCTTGACAAACGCAGTGGCCCTTTCCACTTCCACCAACCTCTCCAAGCAGCAAACGGGACAAATATCCAAACCTACGGCTCGCGTGACGTGTCATTGGATATCAACAACCGTCTGTACCAAACACGTTTAATCATCGCATACGTCAAACACCCTCTCCTTGGCGCCGATTTTTTCGTGCTCACAACTTGCTGGTGGATCTCCGTCGTGGACGTCTTATTGAGGCCGACTTTTATGTTTCATCACCGTATTCAGTCCGAACGATTGAAACACAACAACTAGCCATGATTGAAACTACGTCCAACGCATTTAGGAGAATTCTGAACGACTTCCCAGAAATCCTACAACCAACATTCTCCACGGAAGAAGTCAAACATGGGATACGTCACCATATTCCCACCACCGGCCTTCCTGTGTTTACACGAGCTCGACGACTCACGCCGGAGAAACTGCTCATTGCCAAAATGAATTCGGCGAAATGGAAAAGATGGGCATTGCTCGAAATCAAGTAGCACATGGGCTTCACCGTTACACATGGTGCCTAAGTCGAACGGCAGTTGGCGCCCCTGTGGCGACAATCGTCGCCTCAATGACAAGACAACCCCAGATCGCTACCCAATCCCTCACATACATGATTTCACTGCCCAATTGACAGGGGAAAATATATTTTTAAAGATAGATCTTGTTTGAAGGTACCACCAAATCCCCGTCCACCCTGACGATGTGCCCAAAACTGCAGTCATAACTCCCTTTGGCCTATTCGAGCTCCTGAGAATGCCATTTGGGTTAAAGAACTCAGCTCAAGCGTTCCAACGTCTGATGGACACTCTTCCAGGACATGAACTGCACATTCGTTTCTTTGGACGATATCCTCGTGGCCAGCCCAAACGAGAGAGCACAAACTTCATCTCAATGAAGTTTTACAACGACTCAGCGATTTTGGCCTGGTTATGCGCATGGAGACATGTGTCTTTGGCGTGACTACAATAGATTTCCTGAGGCATCAAGTGACAAAATTTGGAACAATCCCGCATCCAGATAAGGTAAATGCAATAACAAATTTCCCAAACCAATAACTGTGAAGGGCCTGCAAGAGTTTCTAGCACCGCTTCATCCCACACACTGCACAATTATTGCACCCCCTTTATCAATCAATGAAGACCCTGAAACAAAACCATAAACTCATTTGGACACGGGAGATGACCACGGCTTTTGACGAGAGCAAAACAACGCTTTCCCAAATTGCCATCTTAGCACACCCCGAGGTAGAAGCACCCATTGCCCTGTCAACCGATGCGTCCAACCTGGCTGTGGGAGCAGTTTTCGAACAGTTTGTGGACGGCAAATGGCAACCGTTAGGTGTTTGCAGCCGCCAACTACGACCACCGGAACAGAAATACAGTACATATGACAGAGAACTTCTCGCTTTGTACTTAGCCATCAGGCACTTTCGTTTCCTTTTGGAAGGCAGAAAGTTTATGATTTATACCGATCACAAACCGCTCGCTGACGCAATGGCAAAGACGACTGATCCATGGACCGCCCGGCAACAATGTCAACTAGCGTTTATTTCCGAATTCACCACGGACATTTGCCATATCTCCGGAAAGTCTAACACGGTAGCTGACTGTCTGTCTAGAGCTGGGATCATCAATGTGACCTTTGGCATAGATTACACAGCTATGGCAAAAGCCCAATTAAGTGAGGAAGATACAACTCCCTACCACATTGCTTACCCAAGCCTCCAAATAATCCCTATGCCGATTGTAGTTGGAGGACCTATACTACGGTGCGACATGAAAGGCCCGCCCGATCGTTCCCGAAAATTTCAGAAGATTTGTTTTCGAAATTATCCATAATCTATCCTACCCCGGACGAAACATAACCAGAAAATTAGTAGCCGACAGGTTTGTTTGGCCTAACACGAGACGACAAATAAACAAATGGACCAGGGAGTGTTTACCTTGCCAGTGATCAAAAGTCCAGACACACGTCAAAGCACCACTTGTTCCATTTGAGGGTCCTGCCAAACGTTTCAGTCATATCCATGTGGATTTGGTCGGCCCATTACCACCATCAGATGGATACACTCACCTTTTCTCCATCCTCGATCGGACCACCCGTTGGCCGGAAATTATACCATTAAGGAGTACGACTGCAAAAGATTGCGCAAAGGCCCTCATCCATGGCTGGATCTCCAGGTTTGGAAAACCTTGGATGTCACATCCGACCGCGGACCACAGTTCACTTCCCTCTCTGGACAGCAGTATCGCTCCATCTCGGCACCCGCATCCATAGAACCACAGCGTACCATCCACAATCTAATGGGATGGTGGAAAGGCTCCACCGATCATTGAAAACGTCCCTTAAAGCTCGCCTCACGCATCCAAATTGGCTAGACAAACTGCCGTGGGTTTTGCTAGGTCTCAGAACAGCGCCTAAAGAGGACATTTGAGTATCCGTCGCAAAGCTCGTATACGGAGAACCACTTACAATTCCAGGCGAATTCGTCACTGAAAGCACCTCTTCGTGGTCAGCGAATGCATTTCTAAAACAAGCGAAAATAGTTGATAGAACTAGAGCTTCTAACAGTCACTCAGCATCTCGACATGGCAAACAAAACTCTGTCGTGCCAGGCTGTCTAACCAAGGCCAGCTACGTGTTTATTCGGAACGACGCCTACCGCAGGCCACTCGATCGTCCTTACACTGGACCATTTCAGGTCATCGAGAAATCTTCAAAGACGTTCCTCGTAAACGTGGGAGGACGACATGAACACATATCGAAAGATCGCCTCAAGCCTGCTCATGTGGACCAAACGGAACCAGTGCACGTTTCCGATCCCCATAGCCACCAGCACTGTCGACCACCAAATCAACCTAGCGACAAGGCCCCGGAATCCACCCACAGCCCAAACAAACCAGCGCTCCCTGCAACAACGACGCGTGCTGGACGTTGCACGAGACGTCCAAAACACCTACAACTACAAGACAGTGTATGCCTGTGCTGGGAGGAGCTATGTGGCAATCATCGCACTGCATCACACTAATGATGAACTCTTTTATGTTGTGTCTTGTGACGTCATTAAATGTTGTGCGTTTTTCTCACTGACTTAAAAGACTTCTGGTTGTTACAACTAACGAAATAGAAAAACAACACAAAATCCAAACTTTTTTCTGTTAGCTAACCGCTACTATACCATACTTGTATACCGGTATGTATAATCCTGAACTGTATGGCATGGCCGCTGTCAGAATAGACTCCCTAAACCACACAACCGGTTTGAAATTTCACAAATTCTTTTGGCTATCATCAGTTCATTTAGGGGCTTTTAAAATTAATTTAGATTTAGCTCTAGATCTACATCTGATGCATATTTAAGTCTAGCTTCAGATTTAGATATAGACTAGTTTCAGCCTATTTTTTAGATTTTTAGTTCTAGGTCTAGCTTTAGAAGCTAGATCTATTTAAAATGCATTATAAAGAGGATATATGTAGACGAGAGAATCTAGATCTAGATCTAAATACTTGATATATTATGATTGAACAGATCTAGATGAGATCTAAATCTAGATTTATCTCTGAAAATCTAATGTAAGCCTAGATACAGCGGTGTCCGCCTAAGAACTCGGTCCTCGGGTGACAAAAACAACGGGTTCTTAGGCAGACCGGGTTCTAAGGTGAACTCCGACATGGCTTGTTTATATATAATCCTCAACTTTATGACATAGCGTATCACGCTGTCAGAATAGACTTCCAAACCACAACACAATACTGTCTGAAATTTCACAAGTCATTTTGGCAAGCATCAATTCGTGTGCTAGGCATACAATTATTTGTATTAGTCTTTTCTTCAAATATGTTGTATTTGGCAATGGTGCTTTCATTTTCGGTAAAACATGACAGACGGCAACGGTAGTAAGTAGTAGGTTTGATATTTACTTCCACTCGCCATGATGACACTGGATAAATCATGAATCGTTGGAGATTATTCAGTGATTCAAGATCTCCCCTGGTACCTCAATGTCATCACTGTTTCAGTTTCTATGGACTCCTGTTTTGTGCCACGTTGGTACGTTTTTGATAATGTAATCTTCCGAAATGGGTAACTGGTGTGAGAATCTACAATCTATCGATCTAGATCTAGCTAAAGTCGGCTAGCTCTGGCTAGGTCTAGATTTGATAGATTAGAAGATCTTGACCAAATTGACTCGAAGTTCAAGGTCTAGGATTCTAAATCTAAATCTAGATCTAGATCTAGAGCCAGGTTCTGTAAACAATTATTTGTTATGCCTAGATCTGGAGCTAGATCTCTAGATCTAGAATATTCCTAGATTTGAGACTCGGCGCTTTTTTAAATAATCTAAATTTAGCTCTCGATCTAGATTTTACACCCGATGTACATTCTTCATCTAGATCTAGTTTTTTTTTAGATTCTTAGTTCTAGGTCTAGATCTAGATCTAAATCTAAAACTAGATCTAAATCTAAAGGAAAGCTAGATCTATTTAAAATGCATTATAACGAGGATCTATTTAGACGAAATAAGTTAGATCTAGATCTAAATACGTGATATATTATGATTAGACAGATCTAGATGCAATTTAAATCTAGATCTAAAAATCTAATGAATATATTGAAAGCCTAGGTACAGTGGTGTCCACCTAACAACCCCGACATGCCTTGTGTATTATAATGTATGTACTTGTACGATATACTTTGCTTCTTTCATATTTAAAAAAATGTATTCTTAATTTTTTAATCAACACATAAATGTGTTTTAAAAGTATTGTGAATAGTTGATAATTAAAAATGTATTTAAGTTTTGAGTATATGATATAAGCGTGTATGTGTGTAATACATATTATTATATTGTGTCTATTAACGAAGAACGGGCGTATGTTATTGTTCTATCGATCTACCATATGAATAGGATATAGATCTAGATTCAATGACAGCTTGCGACGATGAAACAACGTGTATTGTATTGTTTTTCTCTTTTTTCCAAATATCCTATTATTATCAATCAATAAATACATAATCGATTACAAGATTGTCTTTTTTTGTTACAATTTACTGCAGTCTGCTGCCCCTATCTACATTCAAGATCTGCTCTTCACATATGGACCACTTCGTGCGCTAAGAATAAGATCTCAAAATTATAAATTATTGACAACTTCAAAAACTCACTTGACACGTTTCGGAGATAGAAGTTTTGGCAAAATTGGACCACAAATATGGCATGCTTTACCTCTATCTTTGAGATTCGTAACCAGTTTTGAAATTTTCAAAAAACTCCTAAAAACAACTGTTTTTAGGAAATGATTCAATTGACATGTATACGATGTCCAATTTCAAATTTATACATGTGTTTAATGTGAGTGTGTTTGGAATGCACCGTTGAAATTTGAATGTATCTTTTTAAGTATATTTCAACTTGTATTGTAAAGCACATTGAACTTTAGGCGAAAGGTGCTATAAAATGTTTTACTATTATTATTAATATTATTACAGCACAATGAATACAGGAAGTCACAAAGAATATCATCCATGATCTATCCAGAATCACCTAGCATGAAAAGAAAAAGAAGAACACACACGATTAGATCTACATCTGTCGTTTCATCGTTGCAAGCTGTCGTTGAATCTAGATCTAGATCTAGAAGTTTTATTCCAACATCTAGTAGATCTGTCCACATGGGTGCCACTAAATCTGGATCTAGATTTATATCAGCTCAATCAACCACAAATAAACGTATCCCAACCGGAGATGTACCTAAATCTGATAACGAGAAACACCCAACACAGCCGATTATTTTCTGAATTTAAGTCTATTTACAGACTGTCTGTACTGTAATACATGTACATTGTACTTGTCTTTGCATGTTTTAAGTTGGGGTTTTTTGTCAACGTCAGCATTGCAATTGCTGGACCTAAGCCTTTACTTCTGTATAGAAACATTGAAAACGTGTGGATCAACAAGGTAAGTCAAAGTAAGGGTTTATCGTTACAGAAACTAAGGGTGCAAAAAAAGGGGGGGGTGCTAAGAGTAAGAGTATAATGTTAATTCTAGCAAAAAAAGGCGTGACCATGTAAATTTGTCATGTCTTAATATAGTAACAAGTCAGGTGTGAACAATGTCAACTCTGCTGACTGGATTTTGACTGTGTCCGGACGGGTACAAGTTAAAGCGGGTTGTACCCAAAACTGACACTAGGCTTAATAGTATCAAGACAGAGAGTCAAGTCTTGTGCTTCACTAAGATTTGATTTAACACTGATGTTCTTGACAGCAGTGTGTCAATTGCAGGCTTCAGTGTGTACCACAGCGACAAAACTGCAATATTAACAAATGCTTAAGGGGGCGGGGTGTGTGTTTACTTTAAGATAGTAACAGCATTGAAAGAACGCATTGAACATGCTCGGCTCATATTGAACATTTAACGTTGAAAATTGTCCTGAAATATCTACCACAAGAGTTTAGTGTGGTCTACCTTAACATTACCTACATACCACCTTAATCGGACACTATCATCGCTGCTGAAGAAATTACAGAACAAATCGACAAATAACGTCAATCGCCAAACAGTCTTATACCGATGATTTCAATAATTGTTTTTTATATACCATCCTTCCAAACTGTCACCAACATATTAAGCATCCGACAAGAGGTGAAAACAATATTCTGCTACTCCAACATTGTAAATGGATACAAGAGCAGCCAACTCCCGCCACTTGGAAATTCAGATCTTAATAAATATCAGCCACCTTATGAATAGATATAGACCACTCATCAAGATCAACAACAAAAAAGGAAGACGATAAAAACTCTAGATAACAACGCCTTTGAACGTCTCCAAGATTGTTTCGATTCTACAAAGTGGTCTGTATTTGAGAATTCATGTTCTTCGACCCACGAACTGATGGATACTGTCACCGAACACATCAATTTCTGAGTCCAAAAGCTTTATAATCTACCTAAACGACAAGCCATGGGTGACTAGCAGATTCAGACCATTTCTCAAAAACAAATACTCAGCTTTCAGAAGAAAAGACGCGAACACTCTAGAAGAAATAAACTGAAATGTCAAGGACGAAATGCCTAAGTGCAAAAATGACTTATGACCTAAAACAAGACCTCGAGAAAACTTTTAATGCACACAATGCTTATGACACACAGAAAGGAATAAAAACAGTCATAGGCTTGAACAGAAACCAAAATTCCATCACAGTTGACAATGAGATTGATTGCGCGAATCAGCTCAATTTGCTATATGCACGTTTCGAGAAAGATTTTGAGAAAGCGAGAAACGAAATCAAAGAAAATCTTACAATTGAAATAAAAAATGACACCCGAACAAGAATTTTTTTAGATTTTAAACTGAAAATGTGTAATTAACATATTTTCCAAACTAGCCACGAAGAAAGCATGTGGTCCAGATGGACTACAAGGGATCGTACTAAATCTATGGATTGGCATAAAGTTTTACCACAATCTTTTACCTGTCTATTCAAACACATACAGTACCAGATGCATGGAAACGATCAGAGCTGATTCCCGTTCCAAAGAAATCCAACTAGAAATTCATGAACAATCTAAGGCTAATAGCCCTCACTTCCATAGCTATGAAATGTCTAGAAAGAATTATGCTAGAAAATGTAAACAAAAGTACATTGTATACCCAAGATCCGTTACAATTTGCTTACAAAGCAAGAAGGGGAGTTGAGAATGCTATATTGTTATTTCTGAACAACATTTACTCTCACTTTGACAAACCGAAAAAATATTTTTTTATCCGCGTTCATTACGATTCAGCCTTATTATATATTAATCGAAAAACTACTAAAATACAATACAAATCAAAAAAGCTTCTCTTCATCGCAAACTTATTCTTAGGGTACTTGACCTTCTTTCTAATCGTACCCAATATATAAGCTAAATCAATCCAGGTCAGACAGTACTGTTACCAATACCGGTGCTCCGCAAGGCTGTGTGTTATTTCCAGTCTTATTTACACTTAACAGCGATTATTGTCGAATCAGTACCGATGGTGTCCTATTGTAAAGTTTGTAGATTCGACAAAACAGGATCTCACAGAAAAATCAGAACTGGAGTACCGAAAACAAATCAGTTATTTTACAAATATTGGTTTGACACCCACCACCTGAGTCGAAACGTAATTAAAGCAAAAGAAATAGTGATTGACCTCAGGCGTAAGAAAAACATTCCAGTCCAATAATGATAAAGGGGGAAAAGGTTGAAATGATCAAGAATTATAAATACCTTGGAAGTCATGTAGATCAAAAGTTGACCTGGAGTAATCATTTTACAGAAGTGGTAACAAAATCTCGACAACGTTTGTACTTCTTAAGAAAACTTCAGTCTCAAATTAGACGCCAAAATTCTATCGCTTATCTATCGATCGATGATTCATAGAATACTTACATGGTGCGTGACTGCTTGAGGTGGTTATATTTTTTAACAAAATGAAAAGAGGTTGGATCATATTGTTCGCTCTGGACTTTCTTTGTGCAATGAGGATGTTGCCAATATCTCTCTGCTATACCAAAAGCCTTTTTACAGAAAAATCATCAAGTGAAAAAGAATCAAACCCACCCCGTTCACCCCCAAATTTCTGATTCTACAATATCTGGAAGAATTATCCTGAAACAAAATGTAATGGTAATAGAGAAAGATATAGGAAATCCTTCTTGCCTTGCTCTCTTCGGCTTTCATGAGAAAGTGCTATGCGCTACAAGATGGCCGTCTTTGTTAATGTCGTTGTTGTTTACTATTATCATCATCATGTTAATGTCATTATACATCTTATATTTAACCCATACTCTTCTACATGTGTGTATGTATGTATGTATGTATGTATGTATGTATGTATGTATGTATGTATGTATGTATGTATGTATGTATGTATGTATGTATGTATGTATGTATGTATGCATGTGTGTATGTGTGTATGAATGTTGTATGTATGTGTATGTATGTGTGTATGTATGTATGTATGTATGTATGTATGTGTGTATGTATGTATGTATGTATGTATGTATGTATGTATGTATGTATGTATGTATGTATGTATGTATGTATGTATGTATGTAAGTATGTATGTTTGTATGTATGTATGTATGTATGTATGTATGTATGTATGTATGTATGTGTGTATGTATGTATGTATGTATGTATGTATGTATGTATGTGTGTATGTATGTATGTATGTATGTATGTATGTATGTATGTATGTATGTATGTATGTATGTATGTATGTATGTATGTATGTATGTATGTATCCATGTATGTATGCATGTATGTATGTATGTATGTATGTATGTATGTATATATATGTATGTATGTATGTATGTATGTATGTATGTATGTATGTATGTATGTATGTATGCATGTATGAATGTATATATGTATGTATGTATGTATGTATGTATGTATGTATGTATGTATGTATGTATGTATGTATGTATGTATGTATGCATGTATGTATGTATGTATGTAGATGTATCCAAATCTCCCTAATATCTCAATATACTATACAATTTTAACTTATGTAACCTCTTATGAAATCCCTTTACTTCGAGTCTTGGTCATTTATTAGTTATATACAAACTATATTATACGTCTACACCTTATAATATATACTTGGATTTTAACTGCCTATTTGATCAAAATGATGTGCCAATGATGGACAATAAAAATGCATTATTAGTAATAGATTTTAACAGCACCTTTCGACATGACGTGCCTGTTTGATAACAGATATCGGTCTAGATCATTTTCTAGATTAATATTCTATGCAGTCTTGCTGGCATACCTAACGCTGGAAAAGGTAAACATAGCCTTAGGCAAACCAATTCATACAACACACGTGTACTTACTGTACACACTTTGAACATAACACATCTAACAGAAATAAATAAATGTCTTTACTAGGGTACATCGGTTGTCCAGAATGAGGCGCATGTCCGCCATTGTCTGTTCTTGGGTACACGTGGGTTAACAGCGAAGTTAGGATTTTCTAAACACAGAGTTGACCCATAAATTTCAATTTACTTGCATCGAATAAGGATACACAACTCTAAAAAATAAATATAAGAAACTTGACCATAGGTCCTTTCTGAATGACGCATCGGAGTGATTTGTCCTTAGCATCTGGAAAAGGGTATAATGACCTTAGATCTGGAGTTTCTAGATTTAGAAATGTTCAACTTCGACATAGGATTTTTCAGAGAAACAAATCTACAACAGCCGTCTACACACACTATTAACACGACGTGTGATCAAAATCAGATCAACCACACGCCTATCACAAATCGAATCACAGGATTACACAGAATCTTCAATAATGTGTGCGGAGGCACATTCAACAAATCTTAATAAACAGCAAACCATAATCCTAGATAGGCCATAGGCAGTAGAATCGGTAAAATGGCGTAAACAAAAACAAAGCATTTTGTTTAAGTTTGGTTTTTAGTGGTCATGAGTTATTTAAATCGTTTGTTTTGATGTCACATTGTTAAATACATCTTTAATGATAGCATTCATTATTTTTCCTCCACATCTAAAATTGTTTCTTGCCTGATTGTGTTTGAGAACCTTTACTTCGTGTGAAAGTATATATCAATGTGACATTGTGAGTGATGCGTCTTCGAAGGAATGAATGGGATATCCGGAGTAGTAAACTTTGTAAAACAAATTGATTCCTGTTAAATCTTGTCAATATGGTGGGATTCGTGAAATAGCCAAAGTGTATAATCGCTCGGTAATCTTCGCGGTTATTCAATTGGGCTATTTGACTAATGTATGAAATTCCTGATATCCATCGATAAGTCGTAGAATTTTAAAAAAATTATTTGATCAATGTTAGAATATGGAACTTGTAAATGAAACATTTCATTCACACGGTAATCATTTATTGTTGATTTATTTTTAAAAATTGTCACTAAATTATTACCAACAATATGTCATATGTCTTATGAGAAAAGATTGAAACTTTTGGGACTGCTTACTTTGAACTTTAGCCGATTTCGGAAAGTTCTTAGACAATTGTACTGAATATTCACTTCTTTCTTTCTTTATCATTTCCCATTCTACCTTCCGGTCTATGGGTTTGGATGCCCGAAATGATCTTTCTCCAGACTGCCCTGTCCTGACATTTTCTGTTGCCTTCTGTGAAAGTTAAGTTATTTCTTTGCTTTAATGCCTCTTTTATATCTTCTTCCAACTTTCTCCGAGGTCTGCCTTTTGGTCTTTTACCTTGAGTTTTAGCGCTGTATACTGATTTAGCTATTCTATTGTCATTCATTATATTTACATGCACCAACCATCTCAGTTGATTCATTTCTATCTTAGTTTTTATGTCATCTGCTTTGGTTTGATCTCTTATTGTTGTGTTTCTAATTTTGTCTCTTTTAGTTTCCCCTACTACTCTTCTTAGACATTTCATTTAAGATGTTTGTACTCCATTGTTTTCCTTACTGTCTAAGGTCCAGGTCTCACTGCCATATAGGAGAGTAGGACAACAAACTGTATTGTATACTGCCATTTGGTTTTTGTTTACATTCTTGTTTACCTGTGAATGCCTTTCCTAGATGGTTATATATTGCCATTGCATTTTGGATTCTCTGGCTGATTTCTTCTCTCAGTTTTGCCTCTGAGTTAATCATTATTCCTAAGTAATTGTAGTTTTGAACTTGTTCTAAATTCTCCATGCTCAATTTCAGATTTTGTGTTTTAGCTTCCTAGTTACTAGCATTGTTTTGGTTTTCTCTGCATTTACTCTCATTCCTCTTTTATTTAATTCATTATTCATCATGTTGATATTCGATTGAATGTCACTTTTTGATTTTGCAAAACACAACTCAATCATTGCCAAATGAAAGCATTGCTATATGTACTGGTTTGAGCTTCCACATACCTACATTCATTTTCTTCCTTTTTCAGGATGCCTTTGCGGCGACTGAATCCATAACTATGCTAAACAAAAGAGGACTTAGGACACAAGGGTCTTACTCTTATATCTACGTCAAATTCTTCAGATACATTTCTAGTCACTCTCACTGCACATGTGGGTTTATTGTAAAAATATCTAATGGCTTCTATTACATTGTATTCTTTTTAACCAATGTTATAGTTCGTCCCTCCTCAGTGTCCAATACCTTTTCTAAGTCAATAAAACACAGGTGCAAGTCAATGTTTCTCTCAAGAAATGTGTCTATCATTTGTCTAGCTGTAAATATGTGGTCTTGTGCACTTCTTCCTGGTCTGAATCCACTCTGGCGTACTTCAATCTGACCCTTTACTCTTTTCCTTAGTCTCATTTCCAGTATCCTGACATACACGTTTCATGGTACGCTAAGTAGTGATATCTCTCAATAGTTGAAACATGCCATAGTTGGTCCCTTCTTGTATATTGGCACTACCGTTCCCTTCTCCGTGTGACACCTGTTTTGACTTCCATGATTGTTGACATCTTGCATGTAGTACATGTAGTAGTATTTTGTCTGCCTCTCTCCCTTGATTTTTAATCCTTTCTGGAAAAACTTGATCTGCTCCTGGGGCTTTTTCTTATTTTAATTTTCTTATAGCTGTTCATAGTTCATCCATTGAAATATCTTCATCTTCAACTGTTGCCTCTTGATTGGGCTACTTTTACTCTTACTAATTGATCTTTACTCCTTGTTTCATATGTTCAGGAGGGATTATATAATTGTTGAAAATATTTCTCTATGTTTTAATGATTTCGCTGTCTTCTGTCATTAATTCTTCTTTGGCGTTCTTAATTTGTCGTATTGTGCATGCTTTGATCTTTTTCATGCTCTTCATTGCTCCGCAGAATAGCTTTTGCTTTTCTTGATAGCTTTCTTGAAGTCTTTGTCCAAACTCTTCACACTGTTCCTGTTTTGTTTTCCTTACTTCCTCTTTGGCGGTAGTTCTTTTACTCGTGTATTCTTTCCTATCCTCTGCCCTCTTTGTTTGCAAGTATTTCTTCCAAGCATCCTTCTTTTCTTTAATCTTAGTCTTGACATTCTCATTCCACCATGCTATTCTTTTCCTATCTCCTTCAATTTGTTTCCTACCACAGACCTCTTCGGTACAACTGAGGAGTGTTTCTTTATACATTTGCTACTTTCCTTCTATTGTGCTATCATTTAGATCCATCTGCCTTTCTCTGATAAATATTTTTATCCTAGATTGGTATATCTGATTTACTATTGGTTTATTTAGTTCTTCTATTTTGAGTTAAGTAGCGTTCTTCTCTTTCCTTTTCTGTTTGTTTTCTTCAGCCAGTAACCTTGTTTTGACAATCACTAGGTGATGATCACTAAATATGTCAGCTCCTCGGTTTACTCTTGCATCCATTGTACTGTAAAAAAGAGAACTGCTAACTACTATGTAGACTATGATTGACTTTTCACATATGTCTTCATTTACTCCTGTATTTTTGTGGATATCTTTATCAGGAAAAACACTTTTTTATCTATTTTAATGTTAATCTTTTGGGAAAAATCTATTAGTCTTTTCTCCATTTGGAGAAGTTGTTGTCTATCCTTCTTTACTTATCATTCCTCCGGATGTTTCTACATTGTTGCATACTCTAGCATTTAAATCTCCAAACACCATTAGTTCCTATTTGGGTTTGAGTTTGTCTGCAGTTATTTGGAAATCGTTTTTGAAGATTTTTGTTTTTCTTTCGTGGCAACTTCGTTTCGTCCATAAGCTATTAATAATTTAATTTCTCTTCCTTTTGGTTTAATATTTACCTCTAATAGCCGTTGGCTTATAAATTTCCAACTTTCTAGTAGCGTGTCTTGTCTTTTGTGCATTAGGAGGCCTACTCCTGCTCTAGCTCTATCTTTGACATCTACTCCTGCGAAGATTAAAGTATGATTTGGTCCTATATTTTCTATTCCTAGTACTTTTTTTTTGTTTCTGTAATGGCCAAAATGTCTATTTTCAATTTTTCCAATTCTTCAGGTAGTTCTCTTTTCAATTAATTGCCCTAACATTCCATGTTTCAAAAACCACAGTCCGTGGTTTTTTTCAGAGTCGTCTTTGAAAGTTCAATCCGAGTAGATCATATTTCTTTCTTTAAATCAGTTTGGTTTTGGATAAGCAGGGGATTAGTCCACTGTACCCTAGGTAGATGCTGCTACCTTTAAGGCCGCTAGCCTTTGGTTGCCTAAACCAGCCTGTACGGCAGCAGGTTGTTATTTTCTGTCATCGTTAACTCCCTTAGCCTTTGGTCAAACAAGACCGGCTTGCAAGGCAACAGATTGTTTATGTCAGGGTTAATTCCCTTAGCCTTTGGTCAGCCAAAACCTACCTGCAAGGCAGCAGGAGACTCGTGTAGGCCTAATCTCCGTACATGTGCTTACCTGTCCACTGTTCGGACTGAATAGTACATGGACTTAAAAAATATAGATTACCACTTTTTTTATCACTCGCATGTAACATTTACTAGGGATGATAAATTTAAGATTACTGTGACAGGCTGCTCTACAACAAATAAGCAACTTTTTAAATACAAGAATAGTTAACACCTGGAATAATATTTAACTTCTAACCAAAATTTGCAAAACTTTAGGCAATATAAAAGAGTCGTTGATAAAGAGCTTCATGACTTGAAGTATCGAGTGATTCAACATGATTCATCCAGTTTCAAATGTTAAAAATCTGTATCTATGAGCTTTAAATAGTGAAACAGGTATCACATCAAAGAGGAAAGATTGCATTTTTTTATGGTGCGCACAAAGTAGCGCCAACCATGAATATATAGATTTAGGTGATGTGGAAGGAACATGGCAACCTCACGGTCCTTTTGTGTCCTTCAAATGTCATGATGTCATGTTACAGAGCAAAGCAACTTCATAGACGTTATGGAATACGACAAGCAAGTGTCCAGAACATTCTTCGGTGGTACAGGCAGTTTCAGGATACATGTTGTCTGTGTAAAAGTAAAAGCAACAACCTTGTGCTCCAAAGCTGGCCTCCAAGACCACCTGATCTAACGCCATGTGACTTCTTCTTGTTGGGATTCATAATCAAAGACGCTGTTTGTACCTTTATCAGCAGATTTTGAGAAATTGAAGTACGTATTGTGACGGCAATTTAGAATGTGAAACGAACTTTACTCGAGCGTGTATGTCAAAATACATTAAGCAGGGAGGACATGGTTCGGTAAAAATAAAAGCAACAACCTTGTGCTCCAAAGCTGGCCTCCAAGATCACCTTATCTAAAACCATTTTTTGGCTGACGAAATTCTCTACCTCTACTCCCCCTGGGTTGGTATTTAATTATGTTTTTAGAAACGTTATAAGAGACGAGTTTCAGTCGTTGTCTCTTCATGACCGACTGAAATGGCAGGTGTGAGCGCATAATCCCATAAATGTTACCCTTGTTGGTTGGATCGTCGTCGCATGATTTTCTTGCTATTTGCATACGGGAGACTATGTCATTTTCATACGCGACAAGCGTAATCGGATGGCGTGGATTTTTAGCATAGCTTTGACTTTGGCTATGGAGATTGGTTGCTCCTTTAACGCGTGATTTTCCCGCCCTTGGCATGATGATTTGCGCAGTATGCAGATTGCGCATGATCAGATAGTGTGAGTATTGGGGCAATAAAACGGCCCACACTTCGATCATCTGGACGGCACAAATTTCCGTCACAGGACAGGACATCCCGCCCCCAGTCCAGTCCGTCCGTGTAGAAGAAAGGCCCCAGGATTTTGGTGAGTTGGCCTACTGGTATTGGTAGTTAGAACATTTATTTATGCTGCTTCAATTTTGTTTTGTTTATAAAACAAATTGTGTGCGCATACTATACTATTAATGATTATGAGAGATTGTGAAAGCACATATAACTCTTTTTGTAAATCATTATTTCAAGGCTGTACTGAGAACAGTAAACGCTCTAGGACTTGAGATTTGTGGTTGAGGATGTTAAAGGATGGATATTTGTTATCCCCTTAGGTTTGGGTAAATGAATTTCCTGCAGAAATTAATGCATAGTTAATGGGGATTTCTAGATGTGTTAATACTATATTTCACATTGGAGGTTTGGTAACGGATAACACGTCCTGGGTGGATCACGTCATTTTCTTTCGTATGGAAGGTTCCACTTAATTGGAACGTGTGTCTTTGTTAACCCCATTGACTTAATATTCTTAACAATGTTCAATCCTCACATGGACATGCATACAATATGTTGTTAGCATTAAGTTGCGATAACCTCGGTGGAGTGGTTACTTTATACGACTATTCATTTTCTTTCTCTCTGGGAGTATCGCCTTGTCGAGGTCCCCCTGCCTCAGTTTAGTCTAGTCGAGTTTCTCTTTGCTTCGAATCTGGTCTAGATCTAGTCAAGTTTTTCTTTGCTTTGAGTTCATTTTTTATTTCTTTCGAGTTAGTCGAGAGTTTCTCTGCGAGTTTAGTCGAGCCTAGTTTTCCCTTGAGCTTATAACGTTCTGCTTGGTCAAGAGGTCTTTATAGAGTGCTTCTCCTTGTGATATATTCAAGTTCATTGGTTTGAATAATGGTATTATGAATACGTTATGATGAATCACCTTCTGGCGTGTAACGCAAAGGAGAGGAGTCAGTAATTGTGTAGTTAGTAACCTTACGTCCCTCTGTAAGTTGATGTGAGTTAAAACTTTGTGAGTAAACAGGTTGGTTTGTGGATTTTAGATAAGTGATTTATAACTTTGTGGGGGAACAGTGAGTTTCCTGATCGTAATGAGATGAGTTATACCTTGTGAGTGAACATATAGTTTACTGAGACCTGGGCGATCGATGTGTCGTGATTTGTGAGTTGCTGTAGATGAAGAATAACCCTTGTTTGCAGTTAGACCCTAGTGAGGGATGGTTCATGTGTGGTGAACATCCAGTCCTATGTAGCTGCGGTGACAGGAACTATTAGGTGGGGGGGGGTGACAAATTCTCGTCAGACAAGTGACTGATTTAGCTAGGAAACTTTTATACGGTTTTCCTAAACGGTCCTACTGGCGTAACCTCGACTTTTTCTTGTTGGCTGCAAGATGGTCAGTGTCGGATACATTGACAAAACTTTACAGGGTGGCGACAAATTCCCATAAGGCAATTTCACTGATTCAGCTAGGAAACTTACACGGTTTCCTAAACGGTCTTACTGGCGTAACCCCGTCTCTTTTTTCTTCAAGGTAAGCTGTTAAACTGAAATGGATGTTGTACGGCACTTCTGATCGGTTAGAAGGGGCTGTAGAGCATGAGATGACTGATAGACTGAGATAGTTGTATAGCACTTCTAACATATTAAAAGGGGTTGTGCAGGGTATGTGATACAGGGTTATATCGTGGAGAGAGCGTGATACGGCCGCCCAGTAGATAGAGATGAGTCCATGGAGAGGCGCCCCTCCCGGACGTGTTGTGATGTAATAACTCATATTTTGTCACCATGTAGAGATACAGATATTATTAATTGATTCGCATCCATTGTAAAATGTTGATTACCAGTTGATGGAAATGTCAGATTAAGCGAAAAGTACCATAATTAAAAGTAGAGCCACACAATCCAAATCTTTCCACTCTCCTTTTGTGTCCCAGTTCACACAATAATTGGGTGGCGTTGTCGAAAACTTACTCATATTTTCTCTATCTATCTCTCTCCTCTTCTTCTCTTTTATTTTTAAACCACTTCAACAAACTAACATCTAGCGTTGTCAAAAACTTATATTCTTCTCTGCCTACTTATATTTCCTCTATCTATCTTTCTCTCTTCTTCTTCTCTCTTTTTTTTTCAACCCACGATCAACTTACATTTGGCGTTGTCGGCAGGATTTGGAAGTAGCTTTGGCTTATTTTGTGGTCTGAGTTAGGATTTGAAAGTGGCTTTGGCTTATTTTATGATACCAGTTAGAATCTGGAGGAGATTTTTGTTGATCCTGTAATTGATATGGTATTTCTCTTTTGAAGGAATAAGGCCGTTGATGCTACTGTCGTTAGTTAGAAAAGTGAACTTTTCCGTTCTTCCTTTCTTGTATCACGGTTAGTTGGTTCGTCTTGTCAGTAAGGTTTCTTTGACGTAAGGTCAAGTAATGTGTTGAAGTTGTTTGCTTCCATTGATTTCACTGACAGAAATCTAGACTTCCGTATAATTGTTTATTTTGACTCAGATTTGTACTCGTGGTAGGACAAGAGTATTGTGATCAGTTTTGTGAAATTAGAATTCGCAACAGGGTCCACAGCTTGAGGGTTCGACCAGGTTGATACAGGCAGTTGCAGGTTAATACGACAGCCTGTTCCTGGCCCCTGACCAGAGCAACAGGGTTACCATCAACATCATCATGGAGTGCCGACCTGAGCCAGACACCCATGGAGAGGCGGACGCTCGTATTGCCCACGTTCATCACCAGGAGGCCCTTGTGCATCGTCCAAAAGGAAATGGACAAACGGAACGTTTCAATCGTACTTTACATGATCCTCTACGTACAATGACCACGGAAGAAAGGCGGAATTGGCCTCGACATATTCATGAATTACTTTTCTGGTATAACACCACACCTCACGCTAGTATTGGTATTTATCTCTATACCCTACTTTTAGGACGATCCCCCACTTCCCTAGACACCATATTCATGCCCCAGTCCCCCCCCTCCCCTCCCGGCGACCTCAGCCGATGAATATCTTCAACACCATCTTCATCGGTTGGAATCACTTAGGAAAAACACATTATGTCGTATTGAAATCACACATCATCAAAGAGACCTTAATGTCCGCGAATGTGGTACGTTTATAAAGCAAGGAGACAAAGTCCCTGTCTGTCTTCATCACACGGGACGATGTAAAATACAAGATTAATTTGATGAACATTTACACACTGTAGTATAGGCGTCAAATTAGCAAAATCCTTATAATTCATTTCCATCAGTATTGAGGCTGTGCCCAATGAGACTGTTCTGGAAGCATCATGTTCAAATGGAGCAGAACCTTCCCTAAACAATGTGTATTAACAAATTACAATCATAGTTAAGTCTATCTTTTATGTATCACATCATATTATGTTTGTCTAAAATTAGATTTAACGCATCTTAATTTGCTGAAAGACACCCTAATGAAAGCCATCAACTTTTCTTTTCCATGCCCGAAAATTGGAGACTGTAAAACTGAAATGCCGCATAAACAAGGCACAAAAGATTTTCTATGCCATTGTATACTGCTATTATTTTTACTGTTTCTTCTAAAATTAAAATTGTAAAATACTACTGATAATTGTATCCGTCTTATGAATGCTACCGTTAATTTTAATATTGTTTTAAGGAGCAACAACACCAATTCTCTAGTATGTCATGTCCATAAAATCACGTTTGAAGCATTGCTGGGCAAGCATCTTTTTTAAAGAATTTGAATCTGAAATGTATTTCAAATCTGATCAGTAAGTAAGAGCCTATAATGTATATAGTTGTGGTCCTGCAAACAAGCGGATCCAAGTATTTATTTAGAGAGCTTGATGACGAGGGCTTTATATTACAAAGCCCTCCAGATTACTTTGAATGACTTATGTTACAGCATTCTCAGTGGACTATGGATCACAGAGAGCATGACATATTTTCTGTTCGATGTGTTGTTGTTATTAATTTGACCTGTTAGTTATTATATCGTATTATAAGTATAATAAAATTATCTCCCTTTGAAAGTTATTTGAATTTTTATAAACAATTTTGTGTCAATTGATCATTTATGAGCCATATTGTGTGCAATATGTTGTGAGTCTGTATGATGTTTTTATGACAAGCACAATAATTATGATCTGGCAGACATGAAAATGAACACAAATGAGGATGAATCAGGAGTGCCCGTTTAAGTACTGAACATTCTTTTTAGGATTTACACGAGTTTGTTTCTGTAAAACTTCTTACTTATACACTCATAAGTACATCACTGCTGTTTTTCACCTCTTAAATATATAATCTATTCATGGACATTTAAAATATATATTCTGTTCATGGACATTTATAATGGAAATATTATTTTACAACATTCTTCTTCACTTGAGTTAAAGTTGTCTCCCCGTGATTTAAAAAAAAATTGTCCTTTAAGCATAATTTCGATCGATTCCTTTATCATGATTGAAAGGATGTGGATATACAAATGTTAAGCGCATTCAGCAAGAAAATTACACGCCGGAAGTCTGTGAGAAATGTTTTCTCAAAAGCACGCGGTTGTGTCGTTACCTTATGAAGGGTGTCGAGCCCTAGAAACCCATATATTCTGATAGTAGATACTTTGAAAAAAATGTCAAAATTGGCACTTTCAAGTAGACATTGCTAGAGCTTGCCCGTTTTCCGCCATGTGTGCTAGGGACGAAGAGAGAGAGAGAGAGAGAGAGAGAGAGAGAGAGAGAGAGAGAGAGAGAGAGAGAGAGAGAGAGAGAGAGAGAGAGAGAGAGAGAGAGAGAGAGAGAGAGAGAGAGAGAGAGAGAGAGAGAGAGAGAGAGAGAGAGAGAGAGAGAGAGAGAGAGAGAGAGAGAGAGAGAGAGAGAGAGAGAGAGAGAGAGAGAGAGAGAGAGAGAGAGAGAGAGAGAGAGAGAGAGAGAGAGAGAGAGAGAGATATAGATAGATAGAGAGAGAGAGAGAAAGCGAAAACGAGAGAGAGAGAGAGAGAGAGAGAGAGAGAGAGAGAGAGAGAGAGAGAGAGAGAGAGAGAGAGAGAGAGAGAGAGAGAGAGACAGACAGACAGACAGACAGAGAGAGAGAGAGAGAGAGAGAGAGAGAGAGAGAGAGAGAGAGAGAGAGAGATAGAGAGATAGAGAGAGAGAAAGAGAGAGAGGGGGAGAGAGAGAGAGAGACAGACAGACAGACAGACAGACAGACAGATAGACAGACAGACATGGAGACAGATAGACAGACAGACAGACAAAGAGACAGAGATAGGTAGAAACGGAAAGAGAAATAATATAGATGCTAATAGGGATACATCGGTTACTAGCTATCGATTGATATTATGAATGGAAATTGCCTAACAACATCGTTTGTATTGACGCCACATTTGTACTGGAGACGTTTTTAAACATGCAAATCGTTATATCTATATCTAGTTTTAGATCTAACCAGATCTACATTATTTGTGACTTGATTCTCAACCTACATGACTTCAACAGAAGGAACGTAAATCGTGGATACTTAACACTGGCTCTACATTGTATTGTTGAAAGTGGTTGAATTGAACATGCATGCCATGTTGGAAAGGTGAGAAGAGGTGAGGGGGAAATCATAACTTCGAAATGCAACGTTGTGAACACAAAACATAAATTTTAAAAACTTAACTAGTGAGACTTGCCTGTGGGTTGATACTTGTAGCTGATTTCGTCGACCGTGTCGTCAGAATGTCGTTGACCACTCTGCTGGTTTCTTATATAAAACCATTTCTTCCTTTATTTCCTTAGCATTTAATGGTTCGAAAACAGAATAAATTAGAGTTAATAGTAGCTCTACTGTTGAGTATGACCATGCTAATGAAGTGGAGGCAATATTATGTTTGAAGCACTTCAGGGTTTAAATTTAAAACAAGGTCTTTTTTTTATTATCCAAGACAACTATCTAGCTGTAGTGGTTGTCTAGAATCTAGATCTAGAGCTAGAGCTAGATTCTAAGTCTCTAGATCTAGATATCTCTATATGCCTATCTATATTTATATCTAAATCTAGCTCTAGCTCTAGATCTAGATCTAGATAAGTATAGCAACCATCGCTAGCAGACGAGATCCGGCGAGATGTGACGTGACAGCTGGGTTTTGCGGCAGAAGTTACAAACTAACGGAGAAGCAAATACACTGGCCAGGTAGATCTAACTATTGTTATCTACATTAAAGTTATGTATTATCTAAACCTCAGGTGAACTTGCATTTGTATTTTCTTACATGTAACTAAATTGGTGACCCCGACGGCGAACACGACGAATCGCAATCTAAATCTACACATTAACATTACGGTATTGCTAGATTTAGAGTCAACACTTCATACTTGCAATCACTATGTCCCAGCCTCAAGGTGAGTTAGCAGAAATCCTGCTTGTAAAACTAGCAACTCAACTGCAATCGATTGCCCTACAGCCCAGCAGTCAGGCCAATGCTGTTTCAACAAAATTGCCTGACTCGTGGACCACATCCCCGGAGGTATGGTTTGCTAGAGTTGAGGCCCAGTTTGTCACAAAGAACATTGGTACAACGCGTCTTCATTAACCCCCCCCCATGTTCTGCAAGAGTACAACAAGTGCATCTGCTGGACACCCTCGACCAACCTACGTCCACAACAGTTGAGGCTGTCTCAACCCAGCCAAAACTGAGATCACGTTCCCAGGTCGTTTAGGATGCAGCACCACTCAAATCCAAGTTTCCCCTGACCATTTCAGGTTTAGGTCTCCCTCGTCAGAATGTGTATTCCAGTCTGCTCCAACAGTTCCCTAAGCTCCTCATTCCACATTTCCACAACTCCATCAACAAAAAAGGGTGTTGAACACCACTTTATCACACATGGCCCTTCAACTCACACTCGGGCCCGACGTCTAGACCAGGAGAAACTTGCCACTGCCAAAGCTGAGTTCCTGCAGATGGAAGCCCCTTGATCATCACCCCTTCATATAGTCCCTAAACCTGGTGGTAAATGGTGACCATGTGGTGACTACAGACGTCTTAATACATCAATCGACGATGACCGCTATCCTTTTCCACACATTCACATCGCTGGTTGTACCATCTTCTCCAAAAATTATTTGATCAGAGGTCATCACCAGATTCCCATGGCACATTCTTCTAATCGCCGTCATTACCCCCATTCGATCACTGGGAATTCCCATACCTTTCGGTCTCAAAAATGCTGATCCTTCATTTCAGCGTCTCTTGGACGGAATTTTCGAGACGTGCCCTTTGCATTTGTCTACATTGATATTCTAGTTGCTAGCCATACACCTCACGAACATTCGGCAACTTTTCGCGCTCCTTTCTTCAATTGATTCTCAAGGAATAACCCCGATTCCAGATCCTATATTCTCTAGCTCTAGATCTATAATATTTTATTCATTTTAGGCCTAACGTGTTTCTCATTTTTGATGAGTTAAGTGGTGAAAAAACAGTGACGCCTGTTTGAATAAAGAATGTGGTCAGCTAGATCTCGATCTAGAGCTAGCTCTAGATATATCTAGATGCTGGTTCCCACACTAGATCTAGAGCTAAATCATCTATGTCTAGATATCTAAGCTCTAGATCTAGATATTTGATATAGTCTCAATTTAGATTAAGCTAGTCTTGTCTAGATTCTAGATCTAGAATATGGATCTATAATCTAGACTAGATCTGCTTTAGATTCTAGAGCTAAATCTAGCTCTACTATGTAGACTAGATCTGCAATCTATATCTACATCTAGATCTAGACTCTTACCTCTAATAAGATCTAGATCTAGCTCTAGATATAGATATAGATACTAATGGACGCTTGTAGGCGGCGGTGATTTGGTTTCCATTCAAGAATCTAGCTCTACATTTAGATGTAGATCTAGATAGATCTATATCTAGAATCTAGATCTAGAGGCTAGACCTAGATTCTAGATTTAGAAGTAGAATATTATAGATCTAGATCTAGATCTAACGCAATAGCTTTGTAGATCTAGATCTAGATCTAGAATCTAGATTCTAGATAAGATCGGTGGCACGGCAAAGCATGGTTGGCCGGCCAGATAGGAATACCATCATTAGAATAGATCTAGATCTAGATCTACATCTACATCTTCTAGATCTAGAACTAGAGGTTAAAGAGCTAGATCTTGATTTTGATTTCTAGATTCTAGAATAGATCCCTAGATTGATTTTAAACTCGATCGTGGACCTAGCAAAACCTAGGTCTATAACTAGAGCTAGACCTAGAGCTAGAGACATAGCTAGATGTAGAATCTAGGTCTAGAATCAATCTAGATTTAAAATCGATACATAAACATGTAAATAATCTAAGTACTCCACAGAAATTACACACGGTTTATTGCTTTAGGCATAATGAGAGAGTACTAGAGTAGCCTAGTACTGAAAAGTGAAGTCTTTGAGAGAACGTGTGTCGTTGCCGACAGCTGCCGCTGGGGAGATTCTAGGTCAGCCGTCACTCGCCAGCCGAAAGAGCGGCATAATTTCCAGATCGCGTCATTCTGCAATGAGCGTGATGTGGTGAGCATGGCTATGATTGGTTCCGTTAAGTCACGAGGATTAGACGTCACAACAGCGTCATAGGCCTAGTCTAGCTTGCTTCATATTTCTGCGTGTTTCTGTTAATATTTCTTTTATCCAGATAAGATAAAAAGAACGGGTGAAATTCCCCCGCAGGTCGAAACACGCGTAGTACCACCCTACTATAGAGCGTATTGTGGAGGTCGGAATAAACTAACTAGATTTTATACTTACAGAGGAACATGCGTCCCAAATTAAAGGAGACAGGGCTTTTGAATGTCGCAATAAGGGCACGTAGTGTCCCTGACGTTTGTTGGTTTTTGGAAGTTCGATTTGACCTGTAAACAGCCAGGGCATCTTTCACGTGCACAGAGTGATGTGGTCTGCACACGGCGTAGGGGGCCTCAAGGTGGCAGCCCCACCATCTACCTAGGGTACAGTAGGCTAATCTCCTGCTTATCCAAAACAACCTGATTCAAAGTAATATATACAATGATATATCCGGCTTGAACTTTCTAAAACGACTCTGGGGAAAAGAACACGGACTGTGATTTTTGGAACATGGTGTGTTAGCGCAATTAATGGAAAGGAGTTAGAATTAGCTGAAGAAATGGAAAAAATTGAAAGTAGACATTTTGGCCATTACCGGTACAAAAACAAAGAAAAGGACAAGGAAATGAAAATGTAGGACCAAATCATACTTTAATCTTCTCAGGAGTGGATGTCAAAGATGGAGCTAGAGGAGGAGTAGGCCTCCTAATGCATAAAAGGCAAGAAATGCTACTAGAAAGTTGGAAATTTGTAAGCCCACGGCTATTAGAGGTAAATATTCAACCAAAAGGAAGAGAAATTAAATTATTAATAGCTTATGGACCAAACGAAAGATACTAACAAAGAAGAAAAAGATATCTTCGAAAATAATTTACAAATAGCCGCAGAGAATCTCAAAACCCAAACAGGAATTACTGGTTTTAGGAGATTTAAATGCTAGAGTAGGCAACAATGCAGAAACATCAGGAGGAGTACTAGGTAAAGAAGGAGAGACAACAATTTCTCCAAATGGAGAGAGACTAATAGATTTTTGCCTAAAGAATAACATAAAAATAGCTAAAACATTTTTTCCACAAATATACAAGAGTAAATGAAGACAGATGTGAAAAGTCAATGATAGACTACATAATAGTTAGCAACTCCCACTTTTTTACAGTACAATGGATGCTAGAGTAAACAGAGGAGCTGAAATATTTAGTGAATATCACCTAGTGATAACCAAAATGAGATTATTAACTGAAGAAAACGAACAGAAAAGGAAAGAGAAGAAAGCTACTTAACTCAAAATAGAAGAACTAAATAAACCAATAGTAATACAACCAATACAAATGTACCAATCCAGGATAAAAAGATCTATCAGTGAAAGGCAGATGGATCTGAAGCAAAGCACAATAGAAGAAAAAGTGGCAAACATATAAAGAAACACTCCCTCAGTTGTACTGAAGAGATAGAGGAGATAGGAAAAGAACAGCATGGTGGAATGAGAATGTCAAGACTAAGATCAAAGAAAAGAAAGATGCCTGGAAGAAATACTTGCAAACAAAGAGATTGCCAAAGAGAAAGTGAGGAAAGCAAAACAGGATCAGTTGGAATAGTTTGGACAAAGACTCCAAGAAAGCTATCAAGGAAATCAAAAATTCTTCTGTGGAGCAATGAAGAGCATGAGAAAGACCAAAGCATGCCCAATACGACAAATTAAGAACGCCAAAGGAGAAATAATAAAAAGAGACAGTGAAATCATGGAAACGTGGAGGAAGTATTTTCAACAATTACATAATCCCTCCAGAACATATGAAATAAGGGTACAGATCAATTATTAAGAGTAACAAGTAATCGAGATAAGACAGCTGAAGATGTAGATATATCAATGGGAAAACTTCAAACAGCTATCAGAAAAGTGAAATTAGGAAAGCCCCAGGAGCAGATCAAGTTTATCCAGAAATGATTAAAAACCAAGGGAGAGAGGCAGACAGACTACTACGTGGCAATATGCCAACAAGCATGGAAGTCCAAGCAGGTGCCAGACGACTGGAAAAAAGGAACGGTAGTACCAATACACAAGAAAGGATCAACTATGGAATGCTTAAACTATAGAGGGATATCACTACTTAGGAGTACCAGAAAAGCGCATGCCAGGATTCTGGAAATGAGACTAAGGAAAAGAGTAGAGGATCAGATTGAAGAATACCAGAGTGGATTTCGACCAGGAAGAAGTATACAAGATCACATATATATTTACAATTAGACAAATAGTAGAAAAATTCCTTGAGAGAAACATTGACTTGCACCTGTGTTTTATTGACTTAGAAAAGGCATTTGACACTGTGAGGAGGGACGAACTATGGCATTCTTTAAAAGAACACAACGTAGAGCAAAATTTAATAACCAAATTTGTACAAGTCATCGCATTCATCTCTCAGTGCTACGGACTGTTTGGAGGCCGTATATGCTGGCAAGTCTTATGTGTTCCCAGTATCCCTATCCTCCTCCGAGGCCAGTTTTGTTCGAATAGCTTTTATATAGTGATATTGAAATATTCCAAAAAACGAGTAGCAAGTTCCTTAGAGCAAGTGTATGATGGTTGTCCACTGTCCTATGGTGGGGTCAGGGTGTTGGTGGTCTTGACGAGATCTTTGGTATTACATCATTGCAACGATTCTTTTATATCATTTTTTTTGCCTGTGTCCTCTGGTTGAATGCGTTCTGTTCGTTTTTCAGTGTTATATACATTTCGCAATGGACTTGTAGATTTGTACATCTGGCCTTATTTTTGATGTCTCGAATTTCATCGTTCAACCATTGAGTATCTGGGCAGATCATTATGTTTTTTTCCCCATTTGAATGGTGCATGCTTGTCTAATAAATGTATTAGGGTTTGATTGAAAAGTGATACTTTGTCCTCAATTCTCTCTACTTCATTGAAATTATTTTCTCCATCAGAAATTCAGGATGTCATTTTGGAACCTATTTAGGTCTATGAATTTCTTTTTCAGATTATCCTGTTTCCTTCTTTGGACGCCATATGTGTTGATGGCTAGGTTGACTTGGACGGAGAAGTGGTCCGAAAAATGATTCTCCTCAAGGTTTATGTTTTTGACTATGTTGTTTGCTGCATGGCATATAAGAATATATACTATAGTATGTCCTTGGTGTGCGCGGCAGATTTTACATTTTGTTTCAGACTGTGAGATTTGATGAGATCTTGAAATTCACGCGTTAATTAGAACGGTTAATTAGTCGTCCACGTGACTGTTGAAATCGCGATTTTCCAAATTGGACGTGTCAAGGACGACATTTTCAATTTCCTGAATGAAATGAAGGATAGCAATAGCAAAACAAACATTGTATAATATTAAGGTTGTTGTCTCCAATTCAAAACTGAAAACAGACACGAAAATACAGACAGCGCAGACATATGTCTTTTCCACACTACTGTATGCATGCAAAACGGGGACTTAAGATGCACAATGTCGTAAACGTTTAGAAGCATTTGAAATGTGGATATATAAAAGAATATTGAAAATCCCCTGGACAGCAACAATAACAAACATGGAACTTCTTGAGAAAATTGGAAAAGGAAGAGAAATTATGAAGAACATCAAGACAAGGCAAATGAGATTTTTTGGCCATGTGTGGAGACAAGTTGGACTAGAAAAAACTAGCAACATCTGGATTCATAGAGGGGACAAGAGTTCGTGGCAGACAACGCATCACATACGTAACGCGACGGCGTTTAGACAAAACACGTCCGACGTCACCTACAACTCGGATTTTACAAGAAGAATTGAACACAGAACAACATGGAGAGGGATGGTCGGCAACGTGTTGAATAACGCAAGCCACAGAT